>OX457028.1:20077851-20100351 GCA_949752745.1 Protula sp. h YS-2021
CACAGTACCACAACCCTTAATCATCCAAGATATTATGAATTCAATTTTCAGGAATAATTTTCAAACAGGTGTAAAAAAAACCTGAAATTCTCACATTTTCGGAAAAGTCGTGTTTTGTTTGCGACCAAAAGTCAACATTGTGTCAAGGAGGCTGGCTAGACTTTGATCTGTAGCGGTGACCAATCACAACCAAAGTACAACCAGAATTAATGTAGTGGTTTGGTTGGATCGACATCACAAACTCATATCGACGTAGGGTCGACTTCAGAATGTTAACAGGGTATGGTATGAGACCAGAAGCCTTGAAACTGATTAGGTCAGAAAGAAACATACTCTTGTTTAAAGGGATGCCCGAGAGTTAGTGGGCATATTTTTTTTAATTTGACTTAGCTACTCCACCGCTTACCACCCCGAGCTGAATTCGATATCTTATCCGGTGGGAACAATCATTTGCACAAAGCCCCGCCAAGCAGTATGTTTTGAGTAAGCATTCAAGACATATCCATGGGCTCGAAACAGCGATAGGCAAGAGCACGAATTCACACAGCAGGGATAGTTAGGCTCACGCATTCACCTTCCAGGGATAGACAGGAGCACGAATTCAGATGGCAGTGATAGACAGGAGGACGAATTCACACAGCAGGGATAGTTATGTTCACGCATTCACATTGCAGTGATAGACAGGAGTCCGAATTCACATTGCAGTGAGAGACAGGAGCACGAATTCAAGCAGCAGGGATAGTTAGGATCACGAATTCACATTGCAGTGATGAACAGGAGCCCGAATTTACATTGCAGTGATAGACAGGAACACGAATTCACACAGCAGGGATAGTTAGAATCACGCATTCACATTGCAGTGATAGACAGGAGTCTCACATTGCAGTGATAGACAGGAGCACGAATTCACACAGCAGGGATAGTTAGGATCACGAATTCACATTGCAGTGATTGGCAGGAACACGAATACACAAGGTAGCGATTAACAGGAGCACGAATACGCATTGCAGTGATTGACCTGTGTATGAATTCGTGAAATATTAAACAACATGCATGACTTTTATTAGATACTCATTTTTCAGGTGCCGGACGAACTGTGAAGACTTAGTGAATCCAACCGCTAGATTTTCAATGTTGTCAGCTATAAACGGATGGCGACGCGGCATGTACTTTGATTACTGGTAATTACACATTTACATTCTAGTACATTTGTACTTAATTACATATTTACATATTTGCATCTCTGCATCTCAAAATATGTATATCTATGTAGCTATCAATCTAATATCTATATGTATAACTCTCTCTCTCTCTCTCTCTCTCTCTCTCTCTCTCTCTCTCTCTCTCTCTATCTCTCTTTCAAATTAAAAACAAAAACAAAAAACAAAAATGCAACTGAAACAGTGCGGGGGTCACAATCTTACCCAGTAACGTGTGTGAGCCCTGTTTACTCTTTGAAAAGCAGTTTTGAGTGTCACCCGATCGTTTGGTGACCCAAATAAATACGTTAAATAGTCCTAAAGAAAATACAGTAGAAAGGAACTTGTTGGAAAACCCAGCACACACACACACACACACACACACACACACATATATATATATATATATATATATATATATATATATATATATATATATATATATATATATATATATATAAGTAGGGTGAAAACGTTGGTTCCACTGCACTGCAGTGGAACCAACGTTGGTTCCACTGCACTGCAGTGGAACCAACGTTGGTTCCACTGCATTTCAGTGGAACCAACGTTTGGTTTTGCATTGCAGAACCAATGTTTTGCATTGCAGTGGAACCAACGTTGGTTCCACTGCAGAATCGGTAGATGGTAGACAGACGGTCAGACGGGCAGACGGACAGACGATAACTTTTTTTTTTTTCCCATTTCCCACACTCTCATGCATACACACATATACCAACACCATGATAAATTGTTTTGCTTATTTTGTAATAAGTGGCGGCCGCTCTGAAAAGAGCAGCCTGGAGTTGAAACTCCTCACTCTTTTTGCTTCCAGTCTAGTAGAAGACTACTGTTTGTTGTACTGGTCTGGCACATGAGGTCATCTGCTGAGAGTTGAATAAGAAGTGGTCTGTTGTCAAACCACATGTAAAACATCTCAGCGTATATCTGTCTCTCAGCGCGGAGTGGCAGGTCCAGATGAAGGCGCAAAAGAGACATGTTTGATGTCCACATCCTGCTGCTATGACCCGGTCTGGGGACAGCATGCACCCACATCCAATGCAAAATTGGATGTCTTCCTGTAGGAAGTATCGACCCCAGGCCGGGTATTCATCCTCTTCAGTCTTTGATGGAATGTCTTCTCCTAGAACAGCAGATCTGAAGTAGGCCTGCCTGTAACACCCGTCTTCTATGTCTCTGATGCGTTGCCCAATCATAGCCCCTCTATGAAAGTATATCGGAATGCACAGCGCAGCGGCTTTAGCTGGATCCGGCAGCAGATGCAAAAACGACTGTCTCTTAGACGGATAGATTGGTGGTGTTACTTGAACAACCACCTCTCTAATCTCTCTTATTATGCGTGAATCGTCGATCGCGGCTAGAACTTCCATGTCAGCAGGCAGTGGTAAACTGTGGAAAGCTGTGAAGGTAGCACATATATATAGGGTAGAAAACCAAAATGACGTCATTACAAAATGATGTCAAGATGGAAAAAAGTTAACGTCTAACCCCCCCCCCCCCCCAGGACAGACTATGTACCGACCCCCCCCCCCCTCGAAATTGTGATTTTTGCATATTTATCCGTTTCAGACGATTCTGAACAATTTTCATTTTTTCGACCCCCCCCCCTCGAAATTGTGATTTTTGCATATTTATCCGTTTCAGACGATTCTGAACATTTTTCATTTTTTCGACCCCCCCCCCCTCGAAATTGTGATTTTTGCATATTTATCCGTTTCAGACGATTCTGAACATTTTTCATTTTTTCGACCCCCCCCCCCCCCCTCGAAATTGTGATTTTTGCATATTTATCCGTTTCAGACGATTCTGAACATTTTTCATTTTTTCGACCCCCCCCCCTCGAAATTGTGATTTTTGCATATTTATCCGTTTCAGACGATTCTGAACATTTTTCATTTTTTCGACCCCCCCCCCCCTCGAAATTGTGATTTTTGCATATTTATCCGTTTCAGACGATTCTGAACATTTTTCATTTTTTGGGTCGACCGACCCCCCCCCCCCCCTCGAAATTGTGATTTTTGCATATTTATCCGTTTCAGACGATTCTGAACATTTTTCATTTTTTGGGTCGACCGACCCCCCCCCCCTCGAAATTGTGATTTTTGCATATTTATCCGTTTCAGACGATTCTGAACATTTTTCATTTTTTTTTTTGGGTCGACCGACCCCCCCCCCTAGGACAGACTATGTACCCCCCCCCCCAGGACAGACTTTGACCCCCCCCCCTAGGACAGACTATGTACCGACCCCCCCCCCCCCCCAGGAGAACAAACTAAAAAAAAAATTGTGCTGAATCAGCATGATGAAATCGTTGATTCAGCATGATAAAATCGTATATAAGTGTAGTGTCTCGAGGCTTAGGCATCGTCAGACACACCAGCTATCAACATAGACATGGATGACTTTGAAACAGTTACTTTTGATGATACATTATTATCGTTGGAAGAGATAGATGCGTTCTTTGAAGACGTTGAAACAGCTTTGAAGGAAGCGTTAGTTGCTCTGCCAGATGTCGCTACAGTGCAACAAGCAATGCCTCAGGAGGAAGCGTTAAATGCACCATCAGATGTCGCTACAGTGCAACAAGCAATGCCTCAGGAGGAAGCGTTAAATGCACCATCAGATGTCGCTACAGTGCAACAAGCAATGCCTCAGGAGGAAGCGTTAAATGCACCATCAGATGTCGCTACAGTGCAACAAGCAATGTCTCAGGAGGAAGCATTAAATGCACCATCAGATGTCGCTGCAGTGCAGCAAGAAATGCCAGATCCTGAGGGGTCTGACTACCCGTTCTGGGTTGCGAATAGACTTATCAATGGTGACAACTCACAACTAAGTGCAAAGTTAAAAGCACATCTAGCACATTATGAGGAAAACGAAGTGAGTGATGATGATGAGGATTCAGAATTGGACATGTCAAGCGATAATGAGGATTCAGAAGTGGACATGTCAAGCGATGACGGAGAAGACAAACAGCTGAAATCTAAAATTGAATCGAGTAAGACCATACCTGTTACTGAGGAAGATGTTATAATGTTGAAACGGAACTTTCGAGCAGTACTTCCTCTGATTGATTGTAACATTTTATGGTGTTTATGTGAAGAAGGCTTTTTCAACAACCACACGTACATGTATCTAACGGAAGAAGTGAATACCGTCATTCAACTCATCTACATGTTAGAAGGAAACACAGAACATGTTCCGGCGTCAGAGCCAAAGTTCTCCGAAGCTATGACTCAACGTTTCATTCAACTTATTAAAAGTCTTCATGAGGAACTTTTTAAGACTTTATCTCTACCGGCGCCAAAGTCTCTGGATGAGGATCGTGAATTCAAATGTGCAAAGGTCATGTTGCATGGTTTCAAATACCTTGAAGAACGCATTCATGTGTATGATATGATGGCTTACCTCTATGAAAAAGGACATTTCACTATGTCAATGCTGTTTCAATGGATACTAGGGCATCGGACCCCAGGAGACTTTTTAGTGATTGTCATGGTACAATCGCTAACAAACGGTTTACCAACAACCTTTCTCGACGGTTTCAATGACATGACTCCGCGATTTTACAAACATCTCATGAAAACCTACATGTAACATCTGTATAAAAGGAGGTAAAACCATCTACAATGTCAACATTGCTTCTTCATCGATGTGTAGAGACCATGGATGACGTCTTCAAAGTGAATTATGCTGACTATGTGTTTTCAAAGCTTCCTGCTTTTGAATCGGATTGGATGCTGCAAGTGAAGAACTTACATCAGCATTGGGAAGCTGTTGGAAAGACCATTCCAAGAGATCGTTTCATCCGCTCGTTTCTACGTGAATGTGAAGATCTACATTTACCGTTAACTTATGACATTGATTTAGCATTTATCAACGTGAATACAATTTGGGCAGTTGAGCTCATGTTAGATGTGGCTGCAAGAATCATTTTACATTATGATGATGATGTTCCATTGAAGACGAATGTATCAGAGCTTGTCCGATTCAACCATGGACGAGTTGAAGTGAATTCAAAACTTTGCAAGGGAGCTGACTCAGCAGATAGTTGGGTATAAAAGGGAGTGAACTCAGCAGAGTGAAGTCATTTCTCAGCAGACAGTTGGAGGGAGTGGACGTGAAGTCATCAGTACATTGTAGCAGCCATGGAGAACAAGACAAGCAACGCAGCGCAGCGCAGCAGCAGCTTTAAAATTAGTGCTAACTTAACCATTACTGTGGAGCATGGAGAATATGGGCCATTTCTACGCATCACACGTGGAGAGAGATGGTGTGCTTATTCACCATCTTTGTGGAAGATTGTATGTCAAAGCTTGGAAAATTTACGTGACATTGGCTTCAAACTATACTTAACGCAAACGAAGTGGCTTGAAGTCATTTCATACTTGGATAAGCGTTATGTGAGTTTTGTGCGAACATCACGGTTTGAAGGGAAAGAATACACACATCACATCAACATGAATGATGGTGAATGGGAGACACTGCTTCAGGAGATGGACAACATCAACTCAGCCCTATCGCCATGTGAGGAATGTCATGTCATAACTCCTATCAAGCTGCGAAAGGATGGTCGGATGAAGGTGTCAAAGCTATCCAAGAAAAGACTGGCTGAAGTTCAGTTGGAGAACATGAATGTGCAAAATCAACTTGGACTTACCTGCGAGTATTGTGGTGCTTGTGGATATGTGGAGGATTATCATTGCCACTGTCACAAGTATAATTGCAAGTTGTGTGAACCAAGCAACTTCTGCGGCAAGTGTGGAGTACTTAAAGTCTGTGAAGCAAAGTAAAAGCCCACAAGACACTGAAACAAGATGGACGCATGTTTTAAAAATGCTTATATTGACTTGATGATTGCTAAACTTGCTTGCTGTGGCACTCCAGACTATCAACTTTATCATTTGGACGCTTTTTGGGATGTTGTACATCATAGTCTTGATGTGATTGAACTACATTCAAGATTTCTTGGAGAATGTTATAAAATTGGAATAGAAGAAGAACCTGACTTTGACTTTGATGCTGCACTTTATTCTGCTCGCACTGATGTTGAAGTATATTTCACCGTGGTTGACTATTTGAGAGATTGCTGCAAAGAAGAAGAGGAAACCAAGCAGCTTTATCAGGTAAGTTATATAAAACCTTTTTAATCATCTTTGTAACAACATAGTGAATTGTTTCTCAAAGACATAACAATGTTTTTCTTACTAGCAAATTTAGTTTTATGTGAGTGGTTTCAACGTAAACAAAGAAAGAATATGATAGAAGAGGCAGCAAATATATTAAAAGATATTTTATTACAGGAAGAAACCGACATGTCAGAATAAAACAGCAGAAGCAAAGTCAACATGGAGAATCTTGTACTATTCAGCGGTCATAAGGACGTTCTTTCAAATATGTTTCCAACACGACTTGAAAAGTATGGACATGTGTTCAACTCAAGTGAAGCTTTGTATCAATATGAGAAAGCAGTGTTTCATCACCGTTCAGATATTGCTTCAGCCATTGCTTCATGTAGAAATGGATATGAAGCGAAACGTATTGCTAAAGGGATAAAACCATGTCCTTTATGGCATACAGTGAAGAGAAGCAAAATGCAAGATGTTTTACAAGTCAAACTGGATCAGTGTGTATTGTTTCGCAACAAGTTGAAAGAATGTAAAGACAAAACTTTAGTTGAAGCAACGTATGATCATTGGTGGGGAGCTGGTGTGAAACATGTGTCATCTGAATATCCTGGTCAGAATATTATGGGAAAGTTGTTAGAAATGTTGTGTGAGGGTTAGAGACTTTTTCATTTGCTTGCCAACCGTCATGGTGTGCAGACGTGTGGACATGTAAATTTGAAGTATGTTTAACTTGTGCTGCTTTGATTCAAGACTCACAAGACTGCACAATGGCGGACATGACACTGAGACAATATATTGTACAAAAAGCTTATTGTGAAGAAATGTTATCAGCTGTAAAAAAGTTTGCATATTTAGTCTGTCCTGCTTGTCAACATGAAGAGTGTCAAGAACATACTTGTCATTTTGCATCTGTTTATACATATTGGAATGAAGCTAAATATTACATACATTTAGATAAAGTGTTAGAGAATGCAAATCAACGTTGTGAGAAATATGGTGTAGATGCTATTACATTGGATGAACTCAGTCATTGGTTAGTGTTCATTGAAGACCAATGGTCTCCAGTTATTCATACCATTGTATCTATACTTGATTTGTAAATATATGTTAGTTATAAATACATGTTAGTTATAAATACATATTAGTTAAGTTACTATGTTAGTTAAGTGATGATGGTTGAGTTATAAAATAAAAGCTGTTCTGTTGAGAAGGTGGTTTTCATTCGGTGTGATCATGTCGACGTGGAAAGACTACTTGACCAATATTTACTTCAAACCTGGACAGCCTGGAGCATTTGCTGGTCCTTACAAACTGTATCACATCTTAAGAAAACATAATCAAGCAGTCACACAGTCACAAGTGAAGAAATGGCTACAGGATCAAGATGCTTTCAGTTTACTCCAACCTGTCAAATACAGGTTCAAAAGACAACGTGTCATTACACGTGGCATTGATGACATGTGGGATATTGACTTGGCTGATATGGGAAACATAGCTCCCTATAATGATGACATACGCTTTTTACTCATTGTCATTGATGTGTTTTCCAAATATGTCTGGGTACAGCCAATACCTAATAAATCACATACCAGCGTCATACAAGCTTTCCAAAAGATTTTTCATGACACACGACGAAGACCGCGAACTCTAAGGTCTGATAAAGGAACAGAATTTAAAAACAGATGGGTAAAAGCATTTTTGAAGAAAGAAGGCATTCATGCTTATACCACAAAGAATGAAACCAAAGCTAACTTTGCTGAAAGAGTCATTCGTACTCTAAAGGGAATGATGTATCGGTATTTTCTACATAATCAAACTTACCGTTACTTAGACATTCTTCCAGACTTGGTGTACAATTACAACCATAGACCTCATGGTTCTCTTCCTAATAAATATGCTCCAGCCGAGATTCGTAAAGACAATGAATCAAAAGTGTGGAAGTATATGTATGTCGACAAACTGAAATTGAAACCGAAGAAGAAGAAGAAGTACAAATTTAACATTGGTGATCATGTTCGCATTTCTCACATTAAATATATGTTTCAACGCGATTATCACATCAAATGGACGCAAGAAGTCTTCATTGTCACACATCGTTGTAAGAAGCAAGGAATACATTTATATCGTGTGAAAGACTTTTTAGACGAAGATATTGATGGACATTTCTATGAAGAAGAACTGCAGAAAGTGACCAAAGATATTGAATCTATTTATAGAATTGAAAAAGTCTTGAAAACACGTAAAAGACGAGGAGGAGGTGTGAAAGAATTATTTGTCAAGTGGTTAGGTTGGCCAAACAAGTTTAACAGTTGGGTGAAAGAAACAGACATTCAACAATGAAGCATCCATTTACATGTTTAGTCTCTGGACCTACAGGCAGTGGCAAAACGTCTCTGGTGAAGGAAATTCTAGAACAAAAGTTGATTAAACCCTCTCCAAAAAGCATTTTATGGCTCTATGCAGCAGATCAGCCTTTGTACAAGGGAATGAAAGGTGTGGAATTTTACCAAGGCATTCCAGATGACATTGAAGAGCGTTTTAACCCGAAGAAACCAAACTTACTTATCATTGATGACTTAATGACGAAATGTCATAGTGATGAGCGTATGACACGTCTCTTTAGTGTTGGCAGCAGTCATCAAAATCTAAGCATTATCTTTATTGTACATAATTTATTCCATCATGGGAAAGAGATGCGAAATATTAGTTTGAATACACATTATATCATTCTGTTTAAAAATCCGAGAGACAGTCAACAAATTAGTACATTGGCGCGGCAAATGTATCCTGGAAGATCTCAATTTCTCATAGAAGCCTATCAAGATGCTACTAGCAAACCTCATGGTTATTTATTCATTGATTTAAAACCAAAGACAAATGATCAACTACGTATTCGTACGGGCATTTTACCAAAAGATACACATTATGTATATATTGATAAAGCAGTGTATGAACAAGAACCAACTCATTTGACCATTCGCAGTCAAGATGTCTAAACGTATTCGAGCGAACCAGCCGTTTCTTCATTTGCTTGCACGCAGTGGACCTAAACGACGTAAATCCTTGCTACAGCAAGCTACAAAGGAGGAATTAACAAGCTTGTTTGAAATTTGTTTGAATATATTGCAAGGACATTTACCCTTAAGCTCAAAACGGTTTAAGGAATTTAAACGTGAACGTCATACGCTTCGTACTCTAGCAGATAAGAAGATATCCCTTCGACGAAAAAAGAAGTTGATTAATCAGAAAGGAGGATTCATTGGAGTTATTGCTAGATTGGCATTGCCCTTGTTAGCCAAACTACTGCTAAAATGAAACATACGATGAAAATGGTCCTCATTCCTGAATATGAATATAAAATGTTGCTAGAAAAGAAGGGTAAAGATGGTGAAATCAAAACGAAAGTGAATAAACTTTTACGTGGGAAACGAACACGTGAAAAGGCTATAGAAATATCTCAACTTCTTGGTCGTCATTTACGAACAAGTCAGTCTATGCAGCAAAAGCCCTCATCATCATCACCACCTGAAAAGCCAGAAAAGTTATTTTTAAGTCATTTTCAACCTATCTATCATGGAAAAGTAACACAACTTTTAGCAGAACTGAAGAAATATGGTACGACATGGTCAGAGAAGAATGAACTTGTGTTGAAAACGGGCGATATTATAGCAAATTCCAACATGGTTGATTTGATGAAAGAAGCATTGGTGGCGACAAGAAGAAAAGAACGAGCCATACCACCACATGGCTGGCATCCGTTTATCCAGGAAATTGTTGATGCTAATATTCCAAAAACAATGTTTAGTAAAAAGACCACTCGTGACGACATTACAACAGAAATGAAACAACGTCAACAAAGACGGTTTCCTGAAGGATGGGAAAATTTTTAACATGGCTGAAAGAGCTATGTTGTTGTTGTGAGGAAGATAAATCAACTATTCCTGTGAAGATCAGATGTACAATTGCTTGTTGTGAAGGAGAAGTCATAGATCATCTAGATCATCATCATGATGTAAAAGACCATTTGCATACTTGGTCGAATGGCGCGCGCTATCGTGAAGTATATAGACAACGTCAACGCACCTATACCATTTAGTTCCCACCATCATGGAGTCGACAAGCTTTTACATCACTTTGCCTAGCAATGCGAGTATGAACTATTATCCCAACAACAAGGCTTCGAATTATCAAATTCGTATGCCTCGAACCATCTATCTGAATGGAAAATATGAAGTGGCTTTAGCTGAAATTCAATATCCACATACATGGACAACGATGAGACATGACATGGACTATTCTATTCAGTATCGACAACAACCACTGACAGAGACACTTGACACTATCAATATTCCCTATGGTTATTATAGATCCATACAAGAAATATGTCAGGCAGTGAATGAAGAAGCAACTCATTCTATGAAAGATGATCTTAAAGAAGCTATTCGGATAAAGTATGATAAAATTAGACGACGTGTGTTTCTATTTCTAAATTATGGTTTTGAAGTGTCCTTTTCCGCTGGATTGGCTGAGATTTTAGGATTTATCCCAGAGCAATGGTATACTGAAACATGTACAGCTGAACATAAAGCGGATGTGAAACAGGGATTTTATACACTGTATGTGTATTGTAGCATTTGTGAACCACAAGTTGTTGGTGATTATTATGTGCCGTTACTACGTTCTGTTGGCATACAAGGCCATGATGGTGACATTATCATGAAAACGTACGGCGAACCGCATTATGTTCCTGTAAACACGTCCAAATTTGACGTGATAGAAATGAATATTAAGGACGACACAGGCTATAATGTTCCATTTCAAACTGGAAAGGTGATCTGTAAACTTCATTTTCGACCAAAAGCAATATGAAAGCTTATACACACGATCCGTCTGCATATCGCAACCATTTTCTTCGTCAAGTGGGCGGGGAATTACCAGGATTCAAAGGAGCGCGAATCCAGTATGGCGATGGTATTGGTTCAATACTGGGATCATTGGCTCGCAAAGCTATTCCACTACTTAAGACTGGGGCTAAGATCGTTGCGCCACATCTTAAGAAGGCTGCAAAGAATGTCGCGAAAGATGTGACGGGTCGAGTAGCAGAACGTGTGTTTGGTGAACAAAAGCGTATGCAACCGACGAAACGTGCCAGAAGACGAAAAACAGCCAGACGGATAACATCAAAATATCGCAAAGATATTTTTTAAAGAAAAAAAAATGTCTCTCATTCATAATCATTCGTGTGAATGTAGTCTTTCTCCATTGGAATGGTTTCACGTACCACCAACGCAAACTGCTGTAGAGAAAAGTTATAATGTTGACTATCAACCACTTACAAGCATTAGAGAAGGCGCTCCAATAGAATTCTACATTCCTGCGAGTACAGAAGAATATCTGGATTTAAAGAACAGCAAACTTCATATTGTATGTCGCATTCTAAAGGCTGATGGAACAGCGTGTGGCGCAGATGATAATGTCTCTTGCATCAATGATGTGTTTAATGGGTTATGGTCTAATATTGAATTGTTTCTGAATGATCGTTTGGTTTCGCATAGCAACAATACTCATGGTTATACCAGTATTATCTCTCATCTCATCCATGATTCGGAAGAAAGTCTACATTCTGAGCGCTCTATGCGTCTCATGTATAAGGATACTGCTGGGTCAATGAATAGCTATGAGGTGAAAAGACCTAATCATGAACAATATGTATCCGGGTTTCATGTCAATGCCGACGGCGGTGACTTGGCTGAGCAAGGCAACAATGGCTTACATCATCGTTATTTGCATACACGTCTTAGCCGTGATGTTATGCTTACTGGCGGTTTAAGGATAGATTTGTTTGAGCAGGATCGTTATCTTCCGAATGGTATCAGTTTGAAATTGCGTTTCCATAGACAAAAAGATGACTATGTATTGATGGCTGCAGATAATACCTATAAGGTAGAAGTGAAAGAGGCATTTTTAACCATTCGCAAAGTGAGGGTGAGTCCAGGTATTCAGTTAGGACATACAGATGCATTGATGAAAAGTCCTGCCAAGATCATCATCACTAGAAAAGAATGTAAAGTCTTGGCTATTCCAGCAGGATTTCAGTCTTTTGTGAAAGATAACATCTTTTTGGGTCAATTACCAAATCGTATTGTCATTGGTCTGGTTCATAATGAAGCTTTTGGTGGATCAGTATTGAGGAATCCATATGATTTCAAACATTTTAATCTGGACTATATGCAACTCTACACGGATGGTGAACCAGTTCTATCCAAACCTCTCAAGCTTGACATTACACAGAACAAATACCTGGACGCTTTTGAAACGCTTTACAAATCGTTTGATCGGTTGAATGGTGAGAAAAGTTCCATTATAAAACGGGAAGATTGGCCTAGAGGTTATGCTTTATTTTCGTTTGACTTAACACCGGATTATGATGGCGATGATCATTTCCCCCTGATCAAGCATGGGAATTTGCGGCTAGAAATGAACTTTGCTACGGCTTTGCAACATACCATCAATGTCATTGTCTATGCTGAATTTGACAACATTATTGAGATCAGTGCAAATCGCAGCATCCAATTCGACTACCAGTCATGAACACGAAGCAGATTGATGCCATATTGAGTCATGATGTCATGACCAAAGACTTGTTTCAAGGCGTGTTTGCCATGGACCAGTTACCGTCTTTACAACGCGGCGCCTATGTGATCAACACAGACGATCAAGATGAACCAGGAGAACATTGGGTGGCAGTGTATTATGACAAAGACCCTGCAGAATATTTTGACTCTTATGGACTGTTCCCTCTCGATGATCGTTTAGATATGTTTTTAAGAAATGACTATATGTATAATTCTATATCATTACAAACGCCAATATCATCGTCATGTGGTTTTTATTGTGTCTATTATATATTACATAGAGCTCGAGGTCAGAGTATGTTTGATATTGTGAATATATTAAAAAGAAAGGATGGTGATTTTATTGTAAAGGATTTTGTATATAGACATTATAAACCATTGTTTTATTAATGTTGTTGTTGTTATATTAGTTAAGTTGTTGTTGTTGTTGTTATATTAGTTAAGTTGTTGTTGTTGTTATATTAGTTAAGTTGTTGTTGTTGTTAAATAAAACAAATCAAGTTTCAAACAACTGTCTTGTTTATTGTGTTGTACATACGTTTATTTACAAATTCTTAACTACAAACACTATTTACAAAGTTTACAAACACTATTTACAAAGTTTACAAACACTATTTACAAACTCTTAACTACAAACGCTATTTACACTATTTACAAATTCTTAACTACAAATTCTATTTACACTATTTACAAACTTTTATTTACACTATTTACACTATTTACAAAATTCTTAACTACAAACTCTTAACTACAAAGTCTATTTACACTATTTACAAACTTTTTATTTACAAACACATTCATTTTTCAATACATTCATCAATGAATACCATTCATTAGAATCTAAATTGATATAGGTATCATAGACATTACATTCATGTTTGTAAATGCTATGAAAGCTCACATAATACACATCACCAAACTTTATCACTTTAACAGTTACATGTTCAGACAGTTTCAGTTCATATCCTTCTTCTAAGTCAATGTCCATCACACGCATAGGTTGTGTCAGCTCAATGGATTTGATGCCTCGTGTAAGCCATATTTCTGTTTCTTTGAATTCAAGCGTTAGGTTCTTTCCAATCCAATGCTTGTAACAACGCGTTCCATTCCACTGTGTTGAGGGTGATGTAGTCATAGTTTTCTGTAAGCTCGTCATATTGGCGAAATTGTATAAACACGTCTAAGCAGTTCTCAGTCACACGCACTTCTAATTCATTTGAGACTGTCAGGAGAAAGCCAGGTATCCTGAACTTCTCTAGATGGTCTTTCAACACGGATTGGTCATCAAGTGATAGGACGAGATACTGTCCAAAATGTCTTAGCACAATGTCATCATATTCGTTTCTCAGATATGAGAACCCATGCGTAATTGGTTTATATTCCGTTAAAAAGTCTTCCATCTCGTCCAGCAGTCAGATGAACTATGAGCTGTCTCCTTGTCTGCAAAGACGTTTTTTTTTTATGCTCGCAAGATGGTGAAGAGTGGATGTTGTATCACTTCTAGGAATCGTAAGACTGCGCGCCAGTTCTTGATATCAAAGATGATTAAATCTGTATATGGTGTATCTGGCACAACTCCCTTATAATCCTCTGGATAATCCTGTAAAAGATTTCTACAGATTTCTACACGTATGTTAGAATCATATTCAGCCACCGTCACTTCCACTTTATTTTCAAGTCTACGTTTAAACCCATGTTCAAGTGGTATGTTTTTAAAGTCTTTCCACACTTCAGGTTTAAACCGATGATAACTTGTCTTAGAATCTAGTATCACTTCATTCCTCTCATTGACAGTAAGGTAAACACCACCGTTCAGCATGAGTGCATTCATGATTGTTACCTTATTATGACTTGTCGTCTTGTCTGCGAAGCCTTTTATCCACTTCTTTCACCTGCTTCTTCATCATTTTCCATTCAGGTATTGTCAGCAAAATTCCCTTTTTTGTTGGACGGTTTTTTCCAGTCCCCTCATCTCTGAGGTATTTGCGAATGTTTACCACACCTTCATTACTTTGTTTCATAATCTTGATATACTTTCCATTGCCTAGAGAAAGCATTCCATCCCACGACTGTGGTGTTGGTACCGTCGTCTCCACTTTTAATTTCTTGATGGTATTGTCAGGATGTTTCACAGTCATGTCTTTGACTGTATCAGCAAGAGTATCCATATCCGTTGTTGCAGATCTTTTCCGATTCATGTTGACGCTTCAGTGTTCACACCTCAACTAACTCTAAAGTTGAAGTGTCTCCCCCTTATATACTGTAATGCCCATGCGCCAAAGTGGAATAGCCATCACTCATCACATATCGCTTGTCATCAAAGGGAGAGAGAGCTACTTTCCTCAACTTCTCCGAGAAAATCTGATGGTCATGACTTTGAATGATGTGTCCTGTGGTCATCGTTTGCGTTTGGTTGAACAAACTGTCTTTATACTGCTGATGTTTCATCCGTCTTTGACACGCGCGAGTGATACCTTTAGCCGTACGTTTTTCTTTCCCACCATACATCATACTATACATTTTCGGTCGAAGTCCAACAAACTCTTCAATGGGAATGCCCGCCGTCTCATCTTTCATTTTCCCAAGCACTTTCTTGTTCACGTTGGAATGTAGGAAATGATCTGGGGGATAGTCACTTGTGTCGAACAAGTCGGCATCTTCCTGCATGTCTTTGTAGATATCGTCCGTTTCTATGTCATAACATAAACTGTCGGTGTCGCTGAACAAGAGCTTGGCGTTGGGATACTTGGTCATGATGTAGTTGTAATGAAAGTGGAACATGAGCACCTTGCTGAGGTCGAGAATGGTGAACCCAACTTGAATGGGTTTATCCAGAAGCAGATCCACTTTGCGCAAATGTACCGCGGTTAAATCTTCGTTGAAAATTCTAAATTTGTGGAAGGAAGGTTTGACCACAAGTTTCTTGAACCGCTTTTCCTGGTGAACAAGTTCCACATTCATGCGCTTTCTTGCATTTTCCATGGTTTTGCCAAACACAGAGTTGTTCATCAATTTGAAGAAGTCTTTCTCAAACGGGTTCTTAGCCAACTTTCTCTTTTCTGTGTTCAAGGAGATGTATTTTGCCAACCATTTGCTCTGTGCAAACATAATGGCACGATGCACCTTCGTGACTTTCAATCCCAGTGAGACATATTGCTGTAAATTTCTATAATGAAGTACATATTTCTTCTTGTCACATAAGTTGGGAATGAGCTTTTCACTAGGTTTGCCTTTCATGTTTAGATCTTTCCGTAGCTTCTGACTATGTTCTGACAATTCTCCCACCTTCACACATTTCCGTTCTGGAGCCACTGGATAGTGATTATGACGATTATGAATGGATTGTGAGTATTCCAAATCCACTTCTAAAATGTAGCCAATCTCATCATCTTCATCCACATCCATAAAGTCAATGGATTCTGGCTCGCTCACCCACATAAATCCACTTTCCGGCATGCTTTGCGACATAGCCCAGCCATACAAGTTGTTTGCATCCAGGTACGTCAAGTAGTTGGTCGGTTTCAAGGGATCGTAATCTGCTACGTAGGGGTTATTTGCTTTCGCATACTTGTGTGTGATGACAGATATTCCTCCACGTAGACCTTGTTCAACCATTTGGTACATGTCAATGTCGTTGATCAATTCCAATTTCACCTTTGTCGCTTTCAACATGGCATCCCACGACAGTCCTGGCGCTGTATAGTAGTGAGCAGGATCTAATTCATACGTGTTAAGACATACGTGACGAAAGTTTTCAAACACGTCAGCCAGCAGCAACACATCTGATTTCAGGTACAAGTCATGGTATTCGCCAAATGTAGTACAGTGGAATGTCTCCCACACCTTCTGCGCATGCGCATAATCCTCATCGCTAATGTCTTCTTCACTGAGTAGACTGTAAAACTTGTCTTTGGACGGCAGTTGTGTTTCAGCAAACTTGGATGGCTCATCCACGTAATCATAAGGGTACACTCCCTTTCTCAACAGTAAATCTTGTTGGTTGCTATCGTGAATGTGTGACGTCATGTGATAAAAGTTGTCTTTCCCTTCTGCCGCCAGGTTGGATACTAACTTCTGTAGAGAAGTACTCATGAACTGAAAGCTGTCTGTAAATTTCAGATTGCTCATGGTGAATGCAATATATTTCTCAACGGTGTTGGGAATGACTGTAATCCTTTCGTTTTTGAACTTTCCAATTTCTTCCATGATCAAATGGCTGTCATAGCCTCGTAAATTGTGGAAAAAGACAGGAATGATGAAAGAATCTTCAACATCCTGCTGATCTTTCGAAGTCGAAATTGTAAATTGCATTCATTATGTGCAGCTCCGCGGTATTTACCATTGATATGATCATGATCTCTCACACGATCTGCCCCTAGAGGCTCATGACAAATGTAACAATCTGTAGCGTTCTTATAATGCTCTTCATCTTCATGAGTCATGACTATTTTCTTTTTCTGCTGTAGACCATGCACAATACGATCACGCTCATTCACCATATGGTCTAAAAAGACTTTCACAGCATTATCGCCTCGATATATGACTGGAGCACGTGTATCATACTGGCTCACAACCACATAGGCAAAGCTGTTTGGACGATGATGTTGATACTTGTCTCCTTCATGCTTTTTCGTGAAGCATTCAAAGTCTGCATAAATGACAAACGGCGCTCGCTGTTGTTTGGCTATATTCTTGAACTTGATGAAGGGTTCCTTGGGGAATGATAAACGTTGTGCGCCATGCTTGCCACACACTTCACGATGCTTGTCTAAAAGATCTTGTCGCATAAACCCATGAAGACAGTTGAAACAATAAAATATTGCATTCTGACGCTTTGTTCGATAAGCCATCAGTCTGCTGAAATTCTTGATGAGACAGTAATGTCTTGTCTTGTCATTGCTAATCAAAAGCAAGTTAATTTCTCTGACGCTGTTGACGCTGGTGTTTCGACTGAGTTGTATGGGAACAACGACATCATGTTCATATCCAAACACGTTAATGGACACATCATTCTCCTTTTCAAACTTTGGAATGTCTGTAATCGGTGTGGGAAATGTTATGCCTTCCACCTTCAATTCCTTCTCAAATGTCTTGTATTGATGTACACGCTCTGGGTTTACATTTGTTGAAGGGTGAAGGTGAGCCAATACAGACCATAAGAAACATTTGTTGTCTTTATTCTGAATGTTTAACACACCTCCTGTATTCTTTACTTTCTTCGGTAGTGGGATAAAACTGCTCGCTTCCAGTGGCGCTGACGTAGCTGTATGCACTTCAATGAATAATATGTTATCCAACACCCAGCCAGAACCTTGTCGCTCATGTTCATCAAACCTGGTAAATAATTCTTTATAGGCTTCTGGCAAGTCCTTCTCAATATCTGTTGGATTGTATGCTGCATATGTCGGACTGCTGATGAAGGCATTATCCACTTGTTCTACCATCACGCCTTCAACATTTGGTGTCATTTTCTTGAAGCGTGCATGTACCACAATGTACCATTTCATGCCACGGTTTAACGTTTCGAACAAATGTCTCTTGATTCTATTCTCTTGTTGTCGCATTTCGAGTAACAAATCTGATCCATCTTCAGGCTCAAACCGTCTTTCCTGCGCGTTTTCACCAAGACTCACTCTTCTCCCTCTGCCTACTTGTCCTGTCTCTTTCTTTCTTTGTTCTTCATGAGGTATGCATACATGTGTCTCAAACGCATCCAAAGATGAAAATATCTTGATGCATTTACAGCAGAGGACTGGATCAGGTCTGTCAACACCATCTTGTAACGTCTTTTGTCTCTTGGCTTGAATCTGCTCAACAAGCTCATCATGAGCACGTTTCATCCTAGTTTTCTTGCATGTATGTGCCACGAACAATTCCAGAGATGGAAATGTCACATCACAATCATGACAGTAGACTGATGTCATCGTTGTTGTTTCTTCAACTGCTAGAACTGAAATGAAGTAAAATATACGTTTCACTCTTCCTTTTATACCACTTCAATGGTGTGTTGACTCAGCAGAATGTATCACTAGTTGACTAGTTGACATGTTTCACTCATGCTTTTATGTTACTTCCATGTAATCAAAATATGGTGTGTAACTTTTCAAACTTGCTGAAAAATGTTAAAATTGCTGACTCAGCAGAATTTTACTTGTGTATATGAATGTCTCACTTACAGTTGTGAAGTTGTACAGCTGCACTGCTGCACAGCAGAGACATCTAGCGGTGAAGTTAACTGACGGTGAAGTCAAATGGTCTACCAAATGGTATTCATCCGCCAACTAGACCTGAAATGTGATAAAATGTATTCTCTCTCACACACACACACACAGACAGACATGTTTTGCTTCATTTCATAATATAGCATGGCCCTTAAAAGGGCCGAAAGATGTTAGTACTTCTTCACCAGCAAGTGGGATTTCCACAATCACACTGGTATCTGTAAAACTGCTCCATGGAGAAAGGCCTTCTCGAGCACTTGAACGGATGAAAATTGTAATAGCCGAAGTTTTTCAGCGTCGCACCGCACCACCAGCAGTCCGTGCATGGCTCCGGTCCTGACAATCTTGCAGTAAACTTATACCAGAGCAATCCACCACAGGTTTTGCAGCAGTAATGCCGTGGTGCGTTGTGGTGTACTGGGCAGTTGTGTGGTTGACCTGGGTACTCCAACCACACCCAACACTTATAACATTCTGTCGTTAGTGTCACTACCCTGCCGTCTCGCATCACTTTCTTACTTGTCGTAGTAGCTGGTGTGTTGTCCATGATGTCTGTCTATGTCTGACGGTGTCTGAGCCTTGAGACACTACACTTATATACGATTTTATCATGCTGAATCAACGATTTTATTACGATGATTCAGCACAATTTTTTTTTCGCTCGCCGGGGGGGGGGGGGTCGGTACATAGTATGTTCATGGGGGGGGGTCGGTACATAGTATGTTCATGGGGGGGGGTCGGTACATAGTATATTCATTGGGGGGGGGGGGGGTCGGTACATAGTATATTCATTTGGGGGGGGGGGGTCGGTACATAGTATATTCATTGGGGGGGGGGGGGTTCGTCATTTTTTTTTGCAATGTGACATCATTTTGCAATGATGTCATTTTACTATATATATATATAGGTGTGCTCTCTTCACAACTTCCACAGAATACCATCATGGAGTGCTGTTTCGCTTTAGAGAATTCGTTAGTTATCCGAGACATTACAAAGGTGGATTTAATGTACCACCCTACAGCGCATGAACCGGTGCGAGAATTCTTCTTGCAGCTGTTTCCAGATCCGGCTCGTGCTGTCGCCATCGCTATGCCAGTTCTACTCAACAGGGATGTTATGATTGGGAAGCGGCTTAGTGATATTGAACAGGGCAGATACCAAGAGGCGTACATCAGATCAGTCGTCCTGGGGGAAGCAACGCCATCCCATTTAGAAGAGGAGGAATACCCGGCCTGGGCTGGATACTTTATGCTTCAACACATCAATCTATGTCGCGGGTGTGGCTGTCTGATAGGTGCAGACAAGGTCATTGCTGCCGCTTGCGGTCATCAAGCATGTATATCTTGTTCTGTCGCGCGTGCCTATCAGGCAGCCTTACGGCATGAGTATCTCCTCAAGTGTTTATGCTGTGGGACAAAGACGAATCACTTCATATTTAATGGTCAGCAGATGACTCAGTGTGGTAGGCGATACCAAAATGTTATCACCTTTTGCTGAACAACACTAACAGTGAGGAGTTTCAACTCCAGGCTGCTCTTTTCAGAGCGGCCGCCACTTATTACAAAATAAGCAAAACAATTTATCATGGTGTTGGTATATGTGTGTATGCATGAGAGTGTGGGAAATGGGAAAAAAAAAAAGTTATCGTCTGTCCGTCTGCCCGTCTGACCGTCTGTCTACCATCTACCGATTCTGCAGTGGAACCAACGTTGGTTCCACTGCAATGCAAAACATTGGTTCTGCAATGCAAAACCAAACGTTGGTTCCACTGAAATGCAGTGGAACCAACGTTTTCACCCTACTTATATATATATATATATATATATATGTTACAGCGGATCTGTCAAATCAGCAGCTCTACAAAGCTGCTGAAAATTTCAGCGACTTTGTAAAGTTGCTGGTTCACACAGCGACTTTGTAAAGACGCTAAATTTTCTAGCAGCTTTGTAAAGTCGCTGGTTTTACGCCTAAAAAATTTGACAGATCCGCTGAAATGAGATTGTGTAAGATATCAAAGGCACTGATCACTCGCTGATAAATTGCAATTACAAATACAAGTGCAATTAAAAGTGTTGTGTTTATAGGGATCTTTCGTATTGGGTTCGCATGATTTTAAATTGCAATTAAAGTGTTTTTTTGTTTCTATTCATGTGTCGCATTGAGCATCTTTGCAATGTTCATGAGTTTAAATTGAATTAATGGTAATTATCTTGTAATCAACGTTAAATAAGTCGTGAGAATTGGTCCCTTAATTTGTTGATAAGCTGAGTCAAGAAATGTTTTATTTTTTTCTTAGCTTAATTTATTTAAATTTACATTTAAATTTACATTATATCTAATAAAATAGCTAAATAAACTTACAAATTTTGCACAGGTCTCTGAATATTCACTCTTTTCATTTACATTTTATTGCAACAAGATAGACTGGAGTGACATCTAGAATTGCACTGCACTTTTGCCAATCAAAATTTCATATTCTCTTTTTGGCATCAAATAACTCTTGCCTGATCTTGCTTTGCATTGTACTGTCCACGTAATTCAGCAGTAAAGCGTCTTTCGTTATCCGTTTTCCATGGCTATATTAGCATAACTCGTTCTGTATCAAATTTAATGTATGATCATGATGGGATTCTGCCCCGGTTTTATACTCAATACGATAATCTCATCACAGGCCGGAGTAATTCGGCTCCAAATAATAAATTAGATCCATCACAAACCAGACTACTTTATCCAAATTGATATGTGTCATTAAGCCATAATGGATAAAAGCAAACTGCATCGTAATATCTTTTACCTAAAAGAAGTCTTTGAACAGTTAATTAAAAGATCGATTGCACATGAATCATGTAATTTGGTTACAATTATACATAAACCATGTAACTGCAATTTAAGATCATAAACACTTCATGCGAACCCAATACGAAAGATCCCTATAAACACAACACTTTTAATTGCACTTGTATTTGTAATTGCAATTTATCAGCGAGTGATCAGTGCCTTTGATATCTTACACAATCTCATTTCAGCGGATCTGTCAATTTTTTTTAGGCGTAAAACCAGCGACTTTACAAAGCTGCTAGAAAATTTAGCGTCTTTACAAAGTCGCTGTGTGAACCAGCAACTTTACAAAGTCGCTGAAATTTTCAGCAGCTTTGTAGAGCTGCTGATTTGACAGATCCGCTGTAACATATATATGCCTTCGCTGAAAGCTAGCTAAACTTGGTTGTGACATATCTCCATTTGCATCCAAATGTCCTGCTGCTTGTATTACAAACTGAACTAAACTTTATTGTCTCCT
>OX457028.1:20102851-20130351 GCA_949752745.1 Protula sp. h YS-2021
GCTGTTTGAACTGATCAAAAGAAATGAAAACCAATTTCACAAAAGCGAAATATTAAACACTTGGCCAATAATAACATTAACGCATCATTTTCTTCCTTCGAGTAGCATTTATAAACTTTTCAGTGAGCGTTTGATACCCTCACACGCCTATTTTAAGCGTAGCATTTTTTTACGACATCGAAACCTTTCTAGAATAAAAACACAACTTTGCCACTAACTTCATTAGTGGTATAGCCCACTGTCACCATAATGCCCTTAGCACCACGTCACATGCACCAGTTTTTTAAATGAGGCTTATAAAGCTTAGAACATTAAGAACACTTGAAACATACAGGAATTGTACGTAACCTATAGGGGATAATGTACATGTTCATTGAGTGCATTAAATGCAGGTTAGATTATGCATTCACGAGTCATGCTTATAAAACAAAAGTATTTCACTGCACTCAGCATATCTGAAGCCTGCGAAGAAGCATATCACATATATCACATCTTTGGTTAAGCGTTTTGGGCTTCAATGGCTTTCGAACGAGGTTAATTTGGTGATCGCTGTCTCTCTCTTTTTTTTTTTTTTTTTTTTTTTTTGAAAGGAGAATAAAGAATCAAGTATGTTGTTTGGGCAGAGCCTACCCAGTAGGTGGCTCTTGCCATGTGGGTATATCTATTATCCATATTGGCTCATGCGGATGGGGACTTCCCTGGCGGTCTTATCTATAATCATGAGGTTGCCCATGTTGGAAGCAGGCTTCTGGTATGAATCTAATTTTAAACGTCTTCTCCTCTGGGAATTGCCTGTCTTCCAGTTGGCTCTATTTAGGTAGGTTCACCTACCCTCTGTTACGTCATATGTTAACTGTGTATCTTTTAGTCACTCTTGTGCAATACATATCAGTAAAATGTTACAGTAGTTCTTTATGAAGAAAGTGAAACTTTTCCGCATTAGGTGTGCCCCATGGGTAGCAGATTCCCAGCGCGGGCTTTAAATCCCGTTTAAAGGTCGAGATAAACAAACGAAAGCCTTTGAGAAATAAAACTGTCGTTTTCTTTCATAAAAGGCTTTTTAAGAGAAAAAAAGTGGATAGTACGCGTTCTCCACCTTTAGACCCGCCCTTGTATATATCCCCACTTCAACCAATCTTGGGGCTTCGGGGTTATCGGGATAAAAGGAAATGTTAGTCACGTGGCATTATAGTGTCTTCCCGAGTTATCGGCTTCCTGCATTGGCATATAAGGCAATGTTGGTAATGTTTGTTCACACTGTCCGCCCACACATGCAGAAAAGTTTTATTCATGTCTATAAATAAAGGAAATCCGGTCCAAAGGTAGTAAACGTGAACTACGTTTTTATTCGTAACAACGAAAAGCCTTTTACAAAATAAAACGACAGTTTTACAGCTAAAAGAATGGGGAACCAGTCTCTTAATAACATTTTAGTTGAAAACGAGCAGCAATGGAACACTGCTACAAAATGTACATTTTCTATTTATCCTCAGGTTGGGGCACAAAGGATTTCCGTATCAACGACGCCCCTCGGCCGGGTTATTGCACAGTCGTACCACAAACTGGTTACGCGCTTGAGACGCGATTTAACATTAACTGCACCGAGCCGTTCGAGGATGCCGAGATACCTCTCTCATACGAAATTGGCTACAGGAGAGACAATGCAAGCCAGATTATCTGGCTTTATTCAGGTAGTATTTAAACGGTTATGATTTTTTCTCGTTCTTCCTTTCTTTTTCTTTCTTCCTTTTTGAAAATGTAAAGATGTTTTTAAAGCCAATAAATAACAAACCTAAAATAATCACATTTCCATTTCACTTGCAAATTTTATGTCCGAAAACGCATGGTGGCGTTGTTCATACAACGCAGAGAGTGGATAGACATGCCCCCATTGGTAACGATAAAAGGAGAAAAGCCAGCAAATTGTCCTAAATATTCTGGAAAACATTGATTATAGTATTTACGTTCAATGATTCAGTAGAGTAGAAATATCAGGAAAAGTGTATTTAGAAACAGCATTTCTTGAACTGCTTCGAAATATTTCAGGGCCAACAGTAACTATGGATACAGGTCAACTTCTGCAGTCGGGATATGAAGCAAATGACTATGAAGTTGGAGTCGTCATCAAAGCTAAAGACCGCATAGGATCAGTGACGCGGCATTGGCTGAATGCAACGGTAAGTGTTGGTCAGAGTCCCAGGCTGTAATATGGAGCCTGGAAGGCTATGTGGAGAATTTCCCAGGGAATATACCTGCCAAACTTCAAAGTAATCGGACCAGATATGTTCGAAGAGTAGCATTTTCAAAAATTGTTTATACACACTCACGCACACACACAAATAACGGACGTTGGATACCCCACAAGTGATGAATATAGCCTACCGAAGACAGTCAGCTGGTCCAAAAACTGTTTAGAAGAGCTGCATGGCAGAAAGCATTTCTAAAACTGTTCATCCGCCCTGTATGGCTGAATGCTGTTGTAAGCCTAATCAGAAGCCCTGTATGGTATATATATATGTGGTTATCTTATCGCTGCCATGAATGAGCATCTCGGCGCTTGTGGGCCCTCACGTGCGAGCTCAGGCCGATTCGGGAGAGATATTTCTTGCCGCACTGGGTGCATGTGTAGGTGCTGTCGGCAGCGGGGGTGCTTGTCTTTCTAGCTTATCTCTTCAGCTCGATTTCGGTAATGCGGTGGGCTTCGAAGTCTTGGACTGCTGGGTGGCATTTGCTACGCCAGGAGGGACGGTCGAGATAATCCTTTTCCCATGTCATCGGGTCTATGTGACATGCCTACAGGTTCGATTTTAGACAGTCCTTGTAGCGTAGACGTGGGCGTCCTTCGCGACGGGTCCCTGCTTTGAGTTTTCCGTAGAACAGTGCCTTGGGAATGCGAGCATCGTCCATGCGTCGTACGTGACCTGCCCAACGCAGCTGAGACTTAATCATCATGGCTTCCAAGTCTGTTAACCCACACCTTTCCAGGACAGCGGTGTTTGTAATTCGGTCTTGCCACTGGGTGTTACAAATGCGACAGAGGCAGCGTATATGAAACGCTTCGAACTGGCGAATGTGCCTCCTGTAAGAGGTCCACGTTTCGCAACAGTACAGCAGGGATGATAACACCGCTGACCTGTACACATCTATTTTTTTGTGTTCAGTTTGACATCATGGCTTTTCCATAGTCTGCTCGTGAGACGGCCGAACGCAACATTTGGTTTTGTGATGTGCTGGTTTGTCTCTTTGTCGAGCGAGCCGTTGTGTGACATAACGCTGCCAAGATAGCAAAAGTTCCACCGACTCGAGCGGGGTACCATTAATTTTGACGACAGGGTCTTGATGCAGCTCCCCGGGCCGCGACTGAACATTACTTTAGTCTTTTTCAGGCTTATACTAAGACCAAACTTCTTCGTGGCATTAGCGGATCTGGACAGAGAGTGCACAGTAGGTCTTTAATGAGAAACTCGGTCAGGTTTGTGCAGGAGGAGAAGCGCTTGATGTTGAAAACGGTACCATCGCACCTTACTTGCAAGTAGACTCAAAGGTCCGTGTCGTGGAACGCGTTTTTAGCATGAGCGCAAAAACAATGCCAAACAGTGTTAGGGTGAGGACACAGCCCTCCTTTGCGATATTTAATATGCCAAATGGATACGAAAAGCTTCCGTTATCAAACACTCGATCCCTCATGCCGTCGTGAAATGATCTTATGATAACGATGATCTTCTCTGGGCATCCTACAGTGTGTAGTAGCTTCCAGAGTCCTTCCCTGCTTACTGTGTCGAAGGCTTTGGCGAGGTCTACGAACACTGTGTAGAGAGGCTTGTTTTGCTCCAGACATTTCTCGTGGAGTTGTCTGTAGGCGAATATTATGTCGGATGTGCCACGCCCACTGCGAAAACCACATTGGGACTCAGAATACACCTTGGTGATAACGTGGCCCGTGATGCGGTTTAGTATAACCCTGGCCAAGTTTTTTCCTGAGACCTGCACCTTGATAGGTGCAAATTGTTTGTGCAGAGCAAGATCCACCCTCTCCATCAGCAGTCCCGATCCACGTAACGGTGGGAAGGCTCGTCGCAGGTATGGTTTCGGTTTCCCAGACGGGTTGCTAAAAGAGCTGGAGAGCCTCGTCTGCCCTTATGGGGTTGCTTCTTCTTGTTGCTGGGTCCGCCGTCAAAGCCGTTGACCGTATGGTGATGTGCTTCTTCCGCCTTCTCTGTCGTTCCAGTTTTCGTGCACTAAGGGTAGCATCCCCTCTGCCACTTGGCGGTAGACCACCAAGCCCCTCACTTACTTTAGCACCACCGTCGAGTGGATGTCCCGGGGTATGGCCGTCGGCGTGGAAAAACGACTACTTGGAGAAATAAATGAGAGAGTTGGGTAGCGTGTCGTGGACCAGTGATCCCATCCATGCCCCATTTTCGGCCTTAGGACATCCGACAGACAGGTTAATCAAAGGAGCTACCACTAACACACTACCCCATATACCCCTGTATGGTAGAACGTAACAGATGTTGTGTATGGCAGAACGTAATGGTGAAACTTATCAGAAGCCCTGTTTGGCAGAGAATGCAATGGTGAAATCAGATGTACAGTAAAATCTGCACGATTACAAGAACCAGATCAGAGAATGCGAATTTGATATCGCCGTAACACTGTAGCTGCGCGACAGAAAATATCACAGAGACATGTCAACTATGTATGATTTACTATATTTAGTACCAACTAATCAGGAAATGCAAATAAAACCACAACCGCATTTGGGCTGATTCGAACCCCACCCCTCGACCTGTGCATTGTTCGCACTCGCTTTTCAGGCTCGTGTTGCCAGAGCTACAGGCTTCGGGCTGCTTTCCAGATCAGTCCAAATAGAATATGTTTGTAATAATAAATTATTATAGCTATCTTAAATATAAAATCCAATTCATTGACATATTTCGTTAAGTATGTGTAATTTTAAATGCATTTAACTGGTGTGCAAAACACAAATTTAAAAGTGGACATTTTAAGATAATTTATAGATTTCAGAAAAAAATATTAATACGTGTTTATGGTACAGGACAACTGCCGCTCCCACAAGTGCCGCTCGGACAAGTGCCGCCGTAACTAAAATTAAAGGGGTCACTTCCCCATCAATTGAAATTGTTTTGATTGACCTTTTTCCAAACATACAGGGCCATTAGAGTTCCTTCTATTCATGATCACAGATCCTTTGTATTGGTAAGCACAAATCATTGTATGGCTGATTACAGTTCAAGAAGTGCAGTTACGAGAGTCATGTGAATCTTGACCCTCCATTTGAATTGCAATTAAGATTCCTGTGATGGATTAGCTTCCTTAACAAGGTGTAATTAAAATTTCAATGATGGATTAACCCCTATAACAAGGTGGGTTCAACAATGCAGTGCGTGTAATGTTTTGTCGTCCAAAGCAGATGGGCTTCCGCGTGTATGGGGCTCCAGAGTCGCTGGAATTTTCCAGAGTGGATCTAAAAATGGGTATAAATACGGGGGCCAAAATTGTGTTAAAATATACAAAAAAATCTGATCATGCAATACATAACTTTGTCAGAAAATATTGCTGAAGGATATGTGCATGTCAAAGATAAGAATCTTGCCAGTGGATAAGTGTCTTATGAGTGTGAGAAAAGGCGTCGTGGACAATGTCGTGCAAAACTAAAAAGTTCGCGGAGAAGAATTCATGAGTCCCTCGACCATACCCATGCTCCCGAAGCAGGGCGGGGTCAGATGATGAAAACACAGCACGGTATTAAACGGCGTGCCATTGATACCCGAGAGACCCCGCAACAAATTGTTTCATATGCCGTTGAAACACTGACTGAAGTGGCTACCATGCAACTTCCAACGGTTCGCCATGTAGATGATAGTTTGATGGAGCATTTGTACATATATGTAATAGATCTATTTCGAGTTGTTCCCTTTTTTGTTGGGGGCAATATGGGTTTTCGGTGGTAGTTGTCCGCGAGGCAGTTGTCCTAGACCCACGTTTTTTAAGTATTCCATAAAAATGTCCACGCCCTTTTTTTGCAGGTTTACGAGGCGACAGAGGAAACAACACAAGCCCTTCTAAGCAATATGACCTCTGACCCCTTAGCGCTGGCGAGCATCCTAATGGCGGAGGAGCCGGCAGAAGCCATAACATCAGTCCTGGTCTACGGCGGGGCACTAAGCGATACGACGCCTGACAGCTTTACAACGCCAGAAGACGAGCAAATGCGTAAGCAAGCACCAGTCAAACTATATAAGATCGCTACATGCGCAACAACTATAACGGCACGATTGGGAAAGTACTCTGTATTAATTAACACTTCACAAGCCTTTGGCTTGCAAGGTATTTCTGAATTTGTTCGAGCAAATTTTTTTTCTTGACAGTGAACGGATATTTTGTGTCATCTACTCAGCTGACACTACGGGCCCTAGGGCCACGAAACTTGGGACTCAGGTAGAACGTGATATAAACGTGTGCATGACACTTTTTATTTTCTCTTTCGATTTTGTTTTCTTGTTTAAAACGCCATGTGAAAAGAGTGTATTTTTTGCAAGTAAATGTGGAGCATTTATCACAGAACACACAGTTGCTTAGCTTTGTGCGTAAATAGACAACAAAAACCAAACACTACTCGGCTTATAAGAAGTATTCAAGCTGTGTTTATTGCGATATATTATTCAAGACATAACCCATAGAAGGAAGTATTTTTGCGTTTTAATTTTTGTCAAGTTTTTAACATTTCGCTAGCGAAATGAGGTTTCAGTTTATAATTACACATTAACAAAACCGGAAGCTTAGCGCGGCAAAACCTACCTCATTTTTTATCATTAAATTCTCGTTATTGTCCGATCAAAACTGATTTTTGTTTTTACTAAATTTGTAGCTGTTTAGCTTGATCGAGCAGACGCTTAAAAAGTATAATCTATACTTTTTCTCGTTCATCAATATTTTCTCTCTCAGAATTGGATGCTCATGGACTTAAGTGGTGGAGCTCCACTCATTAAAACTGGACAGTTGGAGCTAGGATGAAGGCATAAGGAGAGTGAGAGCTAGGAGAAAGGCACAGGGAGAGTGGGAGCTAGGATGAAGGCACAGGGAAAGTAGGAGCTAGGATGAAGGCTCATGGAGAGTGGGGGCTGGGATGATGGCACAGGGAGGGTTGGGGCTGGGATGAAGGCAAAGGGAGAGTGGATCCAGGATGAAGGCACAGGCAGAGTGGGAGCTAGGATGAAGGCACAGGGAGAGTGGGGGCTGGGATGATGGCACAGGGAGAGTTGGGGCTGGGATGAAGGCAAAGGGAGAGTGGATCCAGGATGAAGGCACAGGGAGAGTGGGAGCCTGGATTAAAGCATAGGGAGAGTAGGAGCTAGGATGAAAGTATATGGAGTGAGAGCTAGGAGGAAGGCACAGGGAGAGTGGGAACTAGGAGGAAAGCAAAGGGAGAGTGAGAGCTAGGATGAAGGCACAGGGAGAGTAGAAGCTAGGATGAAGACACAGGGAGAGTGGGAGCTAGGATGAAGGCACAGGGAGTGTAGGAGCTTGGATGAAGGCTCAGGGAGAGTGAAAGCCAGTATGAAGGCACAGACAGAGTGAGAGCTAGGATGAAGGCTCAGGGAAACTGAGAGCTAAGATGAAGGCACAGGGAAACTGAGAGCTAAGATGAAGGCACAGGGAGTGTGGGAGCTAGGATGAAGGCACAGGGAGAGTGGAAGCCAGAACGAAGGCACAGGGAGAGTGGGAGCTAGGATGAAGGCACAGGGAGAGTGAGAGCTAGAGTGAAGGCACAGAGAGAGTGAGAGCTAGGGTGAAGGCACAGGGAGAGTGAGAGCTAGGGTGAAGGCACAGGGAGAGTGAGAGCTAGGGTGAAGGCACAGGGAGGGTGAGAGCTAGGATGAAGGCACCGGGAGAGTGAGAGCTGGGATGAAGGCACAGGGAGAGTTGGAGCTAGGAGGAAGGCACAGGGAGAGTGGCAGCCAGGATGAAGGCACAGGGAGAGTGGGAGCTAGGATGAAGGCACAGGGATAGTGGGAGCTAGGGTGAAGGCACAGGGAGAGGGAGAGCTAGGATGAAGGCACAGGGAGAGTGAGAGCTAGGGTGAAGGCGTAGGGATAGTGGGAGCTAGGATGAAGGCACTGTGTGGTATCCTTTCGACGGTTATCTCTTGCGTTGAGTATTCTGTATCAGACGACCTTGTGGATTAGCCATGCTTTATGTTGATACCACTGAAATAACAGTCTATGGTAAAGTCCTCCGGGCGTTTTCAAAAAGGTTACTGTACAGTTATCTGCTCCGTTAGCACACAGTAAAAGTAAATTGGTAAACTTAACCTGTTTCACAAACAAAACCCAACTGATATTGTTTGCGTGATACAGCTAGAACAACCGATTTTCGCTTCTCATAATACAGTTAACTGCACAGTTAACTTTTGTGAATAATATTGCTGAAGACCAAGTTAAACTAGACCTTTTTCGCTACCGAGTACCGAAAATTACATTTGGCCACGGAAATACGATTCTGGACAAGAAATTCGATTCTGAACACTTAAAAATTCTTTCAAAATCTTTGTTAAAAGTAATGCCAAGTTGCCAGTTGCATCAAAACTAAACGCACAACAGTTTTGTTACATGTGATATCCCAGTAAATAGTTTGAAGCTGAGAAAAGGTTGATTTGTGTCAGTACCAGGCCAAATCACAACCTTATATCTGGATGTTATTGGTTTTAGACTGTTAGCCACCATAGATTGACGCCACTGACACAACGTTGAATAGACGTTGGATAAGCAACGATGTGTAGGCGTTGATTTGTCGGCAAACAACCACAGTAAATCTGGTTGTAATTTGGTTGTGATCACATGTGTGACCATAGATCAACGCCTACTCAACATCAACATAAATTTTACTTCGCAAAAGCAATCGTTCGCTTATCTTCACCTTTTGAATTGGATTTCCCTTTTGCGATAAATCAACGCATAAAATAGAATGAAATTTTTCCACATGTGTGTGGGGGTGTTTTTAACAAAGGCTGCAACATTGCCTCATCTGTAATGTCGGAAAAGTCAATCTAGGCCGGAAAGACTCATGTATCAGGTGGTCCTGCAAATGCCAGACTCCGAGGTAGGCTTTTCGCTTTGGGTTTTTCTGGCTCGCAAATGAACAGGGGTTTGGAGAATAGTAATAGATATGCCAGGTTCAAATCAGTTCTTGTAACCAAATATTTTCCAAATGGAAACAGCTCAGATCATAAATAAATGCTTCAGCAAGGGACGTGGGGCACTCCTAAAGACTTGTCAGACGCTTATCTCCATGTTTCCATAAAGTTGACCAATCGAAAAGTGTTGTCAAGTTGGTTGAAAAGGGTACTAGTTCTGGTACTTTCATTCGGCCTGCAAACCGCCCCTTAATAATGCAGCGGAACTTCGACATCGGACCACCTCCCTATTGGGACCACCTCTGAAATGGGGCACATTTTTTTCGGTCCTGAATGCGCTCCATAGACTTCAATAGTTAAGGAAACTCCTAATTGAGATCACCTCGGAACGGACCACTTCGGGCCACTTTTTTCGGTCCCGAGCACTCAAAATGCCTGAGATCGGACCACTGGGGACACAGGGGAAATCACTGTATCTGTGCGGCACATTATTCACAACAGTTAGTATGTTACCGTCTTGAATATTGTTGCTAGGGATTATCGTAACAAGTATGTAACCAGAAAGGGGCTTTATTTTGTTATCTATTGTCTAAACAATAGCACCTGACAATAAACAAACTCATTGCCTACCCTCTGAGTACTTCTTGCGCGCTATAATCCTTAAGCCGCAGTTACCGCCCCTGCTAATTCTTTGAAACATGGTGTTTAAAACTTTTCCGGAGTTTAGACAGTCTAGCATGGATAGTTTTTGAAGCTATATACAATGGACTCGTTTGCTAAATATAGTCGCAAAAGTATGCAAAATTGTGTGTGTCTATAATATACAGATTGTTAATCAGTTGAGGTCAGTAATAGATATTATTGTAAACGAATATTACTTTCGTTGTGTTTGGACATAAAGTTGAATCCATGGTCAACCCACAACATTTTATCCCCAGAATGACCATACCTCCCAAATGGGACCACCTCTGAAATAGGGCACATTTTTTCCGGTCCCAAGGGTGGTCCGATTTCAGAGGTACCGCTGTATGTGTTTCCCAAAATTATGGAAGTTCTTAAGATATGGATCAGACACGCTAGTGTGTCAGTACTTAGACTATTGGTTCCTGGCTGACCTGGGCAGAACTCAGGTCAGGCTCCAAACCTATCTCTAGCAAGACAGGCCTTGAGGGCAGGACTTCTGGTTAATATCTCAAAGTCAAAGCTTGTGTCCAAACAACAGATGATTTTCGAGGGGATTTTTAAATGGCCAGAGCTCCACAGAGTCAGGGCTCCACAGGGGAAAGAGCCAAGCTATCTCCCCTACCCATCCCATGAAGTTATTTACCGTATAATCACTACTAGATCTGTAAGTGGCCCAGAAAGAACAATCGGGTTACGCAAGCTCCATTACACAAAGTTCCAAGAATAAGCGTGGCAGTGGCTGGAAGAAGAGAGGCAAACAGGCCATATTATACCCCCAGCAAGCCATCAGAGACCTTCAGCGGTCGGTTATCCTGAGTCATTTGATCGCAGATTGTTCCTTCAGCCCCTCATACACTCTCTATCGGTTCAGGCGGATGCGTCTCTGGAAGGATGGGGCTGTTATTTCCAAGGCAAGTTGTGGATAACCGTCTGGCCCCCCACAGTTGGCCTCGAAATATATTAATTGGGTAGAGTTAAGAATAGTTTGGTTAGCCCTGTCTCAGTACTCCGTTCTTGAAAGGCAGAGACATAAAAATTCTGCTACATTTTTACAATCGTAAAATGGTTAAAAAGGAGAATAAAAGATCATCAAATAACATTTCAGTTTTTAATTTTAAAAGGAAAACTTTTCTACACTTCGTGCATCCTTTGAGTTTTACCCTCTAGGCAGCATTCAATCCGATGTATAGAAGCGATAGCTTTTGCGATCTAAAACTGTCATTTTTTCGTAAAATGCTTTTTACGAATAAAAGCGTAGCTCACGTTCTCGACCTGTAGGGATTCAGTACCCGCCCTTCTTCATGTCCGCTTCAAAACCCTAGGACCTGGATCATCAGAATACAAAAAGGGTAGTGGTCATGTGATACTAACATAAGTATTTCCGGCCTAGATTGACTTTTCCTACATTACCAAATAAGGCAATGTTTGAAGCCTTTGTTTACAAACACTCCCACTGATATGTAGAACAATATCTCTCCATTTTATGTGTAAAGTTGGAGAACGCGAACTACGCTTTTGAAAGAGCGTTTTGCTATATAAAACGACAGTTGAATAAACGTTTGATAACGCTTAGACCAGACGCTTGATTAGACGTGACGTTGTTTTTCGTTGTTCAAAACCCAACTTTTTCTGACCCTCAATCAACCTCTCTGATGCAACGTTGAAAATGTTTCGGAAAATTGACGATTCATGTAAACGTCGAAAAACATGACTTGACGAAAATCACTACATAAACTGTGGGATATTTGAAGCGCGCTAGTTTTTACCCTCTACTTTTGAAATATATTCAGGTAAATTCGCTTCGTGCATGTCCTGTTTTCCGAAGGCACCAAAGGTAACTTTGCTCGAACGATAACCATTATTCCTTGCAATTTTAACTAAAAAATCATGTCTAGACGGTGATGTCATGCAATGTTTTTTCGACGTCTATATGTCACTCTCCAGACGGTGTGAAGTTCATTGACGGAGCATGTTTTAAACCAGTGGAAAATGACCTGTCAAATTACTAGTTTTTCATTTTGCTGGTGGTCACATGATCGGTGGTAATCATGTATGGACGCCATTTTTGCCATACTCAGATTTTTGCCATGTAGGCGTCCATAATCATCGAAAACCCGACATTGATGAAGCGTTAAAAAGTTTGCCGGAAATGAATAAATTATGATAGCGTCATAAACATTAATTTGACTTCATGAACGGATCACTCTTTCGCGTATGGTTTTATTTTTGGCGAATTAAGAAAGTAAAAATTAAATTTATAATATAAGAACAACTTAATACCAAGAGTAGAGGTGAGCATCCCCGAAAATGTGGAAAAACACACAAATTGGGAGATCGAAAATATACTGTGCTCATTTGTTATTAGAAAGGCTACAGCCTCCTGGCTATCTGTGCAGATCCGCGGTCACTGTATAGCATACATTCAAAGATACAGCCATTACTGGAGAAAGAACACTTCTATCCTCACGAGGCGCGCCAAGTAGTGTGTTCATAAAAGCCGATGCCGGGACAAACGGGGTGTTAGAAAGAGTCTCAATCAAGCAGTTTTAGTACACCTGGGGATTTTTTTAATCCCCATAGTTTATTGAATTCGCGCGATTCGGTAAAGTGTTTCGGATCCGTATAATTCCTTTTTTCTGTCATAACCTTGTCACGTGAACTCCTCAGACGGTTAGGGCTGCAAGACCAAATTTGACAAAGAGATATTACAGCATGTCCAGACAGTCCACCTCAATTAAAAAAAATCATTACCACTTTATATGCAAAATGGACATAGGATTTTGCCATTGAAACCCATTATAAGACACATGCCCAAGCTATGACAAAGTTTATTGAATTCGTGCGAATCGGTAAAGTGTTTGAGTATAATTTCTTTATTTCTGACAAAACCTTGTCACTCTTCAGACCGTTGGGGCTATGAGACCAAATATGGCAAAATGTTGCAGTATGTCCAGATCGTTCACTGCAATTGTTTAAAAATCATTATTACTTTATATACAAAATGGATATTGAATTCTGCCATTGAAGCCCATTAAAAGCCAAACGCGCACGCTATGACAACAGTCAAGCAATCTATTGATTTCTCCACTGCTAGCGAACAGTGAGCAAATATGTGCTGGGCTGTATCTTTGCCGTTAGGCTAAAAAGCAAATAAAAACCGACCAACATGTCATTTTTTTCCTGGGGGAGACATTTGCAGCCAGTTTCTTCTTGATGTTCTAATTTTCGTCAATTTTCAAAGCAGCCAGTCATTGCCAATGATTGCGACCGGTCATTTTTGCGCGTCCATTTTTTGACGTTTACATACTTCACCGATTTTCCGAAACATATTCAACGCTTTTTCAGACGCCATTGACGTCAGGAAAAGTTGGGTTTGGGGCAAAGCAAAAAATTAGCATCATGTCTAACAAAGTGTTGTTCTAAAACCTATGTTTAATGGAGTTGAAAGACGATGAGTGGGCGTTGATCAATGTTGTGTCAGACATGTTGATCTATGGTCGCAACCAATCAAAACCAAATTACAACAAGATTCAATGCTATGGTTTGGCCTGGCATTTACACAACCTCAAATCGACGTTTTTCGATGTCAGAATGTTCACTGGAATGCAGAATGTCAAAAGCTGTCTTGCGTAGAGTCGTGATGAACTGCCAACTTGGCATGACTTTTAGCAAAGATTTTTTCATAAAATTCTGAATTTTTAAGTGCTCAGAATCGTATTTTTGTGGCCCCCAAGTGTGATTTTTGCTACTCGGTGGTAGTCTACATACTGTTGATTTTGCTGTTTTGTTGTTGTTGTTGTTGTTGTTGTTGTTATTATTATAATTATAATTATTATTATTATTATTATTATTACAGTCGATGAGCTTAGTCAGCGAGCGGAAGATCCTAGCCTGACGGAGGAGGAGAGAGCAGAAGCCGAACAAATGCTGGAAGAGGAGAGACAGAGACAAGAAGCGGCTAATCTGGCCATACTGCAAGAGGTAATATCGGCTAGTAGCAAAGATCTCTAAGATAACATCACATCTAAATTAAGACTCATTTTGGGTCGTCCTAATTGGAATCGTGGTCTCACTGTGCAATAATAAAGCAGAGAAACTTCAAGCACTAATGGTTTCCTTAATGACAAACCACGAGTGGCTGAATCAGGAGTTTGTTTCGCGCCAATAAACCATTTCTGCGAGGGGATTATCAGTTTTAAACCATAGTTCCACTGAAATATTAAATGTGTGTTCCATAAGCCCATTTTCGCAAAGCTGCTATGTTGCATATCAATGACCAGTTTGGATGAAGAGCCCATGCACATTGATCATTTAATAAAAGTTATAAAAATGAGAAACCCTTTCTGATGACATAAAAGGGCATACCTATACAGACTTTTGGTTAGAAAATTCAGAAAACTGTGATAATTGAATAAACCCTGGAGAAAACAAGCTTGAGATCCCAATCTTGATGTCACCAGATCTTGATGTCTCCATAACTGGAAAATATTTGGGAAAACATTGCCTAAAAATCTGAGTTCTAAGAGACACATTAATTTTACACCAGGAAACCTTCATATAACCTTTAACTTCTAAACTGGCCAAGAATCTTTATCCAGAACACTCGAACAGATTTTGAGAATCATAATGGATTCTGTGAAGTATATTATTAAAACTTGATGCAGACTTCTTGAGAAACTATAAAATAGCTCCAGTGATAAATTATTTTCTTGTTATACACTTGAATATTTAAAATTCAGTGTTAATAAAAATCCAGCTATGACGGATGCTTTTGAAATGGTTAACTCTGGTGACAAAATTTTACAACATGTTGAACTTAATCAAACATATCATGAAGAGAGTAAAAACTATGAGATATTTGATCTGTTTGATAAACATAACTCGATTAAAAAGAGCTGCACACCTAAGCACCTAATATGGACACACAATCGAATGAAAAGAAAGACTGTTCAGAGCCATTATATTTTGCTTATGCAAATTGAAAATGACGTCATCAGAAGGGGATTTGTGGCTGAGAATACTCATGCAGAGAGGATGGGTAACGTCACAACTATGGTTTGACATTTGTGAAAATGCAAAGTATTATTGTTTTGTTTCAAGACGAGAGAGGCAATTATAATATCATTGTTAACAATTCAACCACAGTTCTCCGGACTGGGGCATTTTACACACCCCTTTCTCAATAACATGGAGAGGTACATAAGATTAATTTAAAGACGACTGTGAAAACTCGTATTTTTTAAAATGATTAGAATGACATTTTTATTTCATGACATAGCGATCTCATACGGTGAAACCAATGTGTTAATTGCCTTTGTAATTCCACTGGTCCCTTCCAAAAGTGTGTACACTAAATTGCAATTAATTATATAATCCCAACAATGTGGCTTACGCAGCCAGCCATGACCTAGCCAAGCCACTTAATCTACACTCCTCACAGCTCCACTCTGTTATCGGATTAATTAATCCACAAAAGTAACATATTAACAAACTGGCTAGTAATATCACGAGAAATAAATGACATCAAAATTTTAAAGCAGACGGTGATCTCAAATAAATACTCGATCAAAATTGGAGGCATTGTGTGGGACATTTGTTACACTCGAAAGAACGCTTTTTTTCAAAAGATTTTATTTGTCACGATTGTAAATTAGAAGTCCTGATTGAAAATTATCAGGTTAGATTTAGTTTGAGACGATGGCTTTTACACACCACAGTTCGAATAGGAACTGTTCTGACTGCAAATTGTAAGTATTCAGTAAATAACAACTTTTCCTATAGTACTGTTAATACATGTGTTTGTGACAATAAATGATCAGTCAGTATAAAAATTATGTATTTATGTTGTCTGAATTTAAACCGAAACAGCATTAAACACAACACCAAACACATAAAGTATTGCTAGTTGTCTTATTGAGTCTCTAAATTTTACACACACCACAAACAACGAGCAGGAACTCCTGTCACGGCAGGAACTCCCAATACACACCACATTCGTGCTCAAATGCCCCTAGGAACTTTCATCACGCTTTTGAACTCCTGTCACGTAACAGGGGCAATTGTAATATCGTTGTTAATAATTCAACCCCAGTCACTTACAGACGTATCGTTTTTTTTCAAGACGACGGGAGCAATTATAATATCGTTGTTAACAATTCAACCCCAGTCACTCAAAGACGTATTATTGTTTTGTTTCAAGACGAGGGAGGCAATAATAGTATCGCTGTCAACAATTCAACCTCAGTCCCTCACAGACGTCAATCAGCTTATGCAGGCCAGCATTGTTATGACGGAAAATCCCGAGCAGCTTACTACCGAAAGTATCGTAAGTTTCTATTTTTCTTGAAGGTTAATCGGTCTAAGATATAAACATGCGGATAGCGGTTAATGGTATCTCTTTGACTGCAGCTGTTTAATCATACGCCTAAGAGAAATTGATTTTAGTTTATCTCTTTCATATGGTCACAGTTCTCTGAACAGCTCAATTTGACCACCAGCCCAGTTGACAACCAGTCATTTGGCTCTTGCAAGCGGAATCAAAGCCCCTCTTCTCCGAAGGAGAACTGATCCAAACTCATCCCCGTGTAGTTGAAAGCATCCGAAAAATGTGATGGTTAGGGAAAAAACATGGAAACGATTCCCATAGTGGTTTGCTGCACTTACACGACAGATGGCATGCCTGATAATGGAAAACTGGCTTAAGCCAACTACAAAACTCAGTACACACCCACATACATACACACACACGTACGACAAACTTGCAAAAATACGTACACAGTCTATGCTACAAATACAGAAGTCCTTACATTGTCACGCGCATTCGCAAGCGTATAGGTAGCATATTGCTAAATGACTGGATGACACAGCATCCATTTTATGTGTGGACTCCTGACAGCATTCAACCTGAGGTTTTTATGAGCCAGAGCTATACCGATGCTATGCATGAAGTTTCTTACAATTTTTATTATCCCGTAGAAATACTAAGGAACGGATAGCTCTCCTGGGAGAAACAAAACCAAAGCTTGACCCATTGTTTTCTTGCATCGCATTCTATCAGGGAGTGTTCTAGTGTATCTTTCACTACATCTTTGTAATATTCACAATTAAGTATACGCTTTAGTTTTCATCGGAACGAGTTATACCAACAATTTACCACATTATGTACTGCATTGAACTGTAATGAGATCACTTTTGGTTCATAGGTGCATTCTTTTAGCTAAAGGTATACTGTTATAAAACATTGTTTTGAATTTCATATCTGAACAACCATTTCCCCACTTGTCCGGCTGGTTTCTTAAAAGTGAACAAGGATGCAAAGTGCTTACCTTTTGCCTTTGTAATGTTCATAGTTTTTTAAACTACGGCATTAATCATGTAGCTAAAATCAAGTTGTGGTCTTTCTACCTTCCTGGTTAACTTTAATCGTCCTCGCACTGCTTTCTTTACAGCTACTACTTGATATGTCACAAAATTAACTTGTATATTGTAAGTTGCCACAAATTGATGATAAGGGATGAATCGTCCCCCATCGTAGCAGAAATCATAAATAAATACGACTCCTGCATAAAACCATGCTCCAAATTATAAGTCCGAATTTTCAGACTTCAGAATATCTGTGACATAGAACAGCATTTTGCTATAAAACCTAGGCATTCGGGGTATTTTATCAATGTCGTAGTTACAGCGAAACCAAAATAGCAACCTTATTAAAATACATATTAATTATATCATTCTAACCTGAGTCAAACACCTGGTGCGAAATTTTGGTTGAAGTTGAGGTACATGGGTTTTACTTTTTTCACTCTTTGCAAAAACATTGGGGAAATAGTGACGAAAAAGCATTTTTATTGAAAGATTTTCTATGTTGAAGACATTAGCAGAAATGACTTGAAGTTTTGGTTGATGGTCCAGAATACAAGTTATTACAACTGTCTCAGTCCTAATTATTGTTACACTTTGAAACTAGGAGAAGCAGTAACAAACCTCAAAGATACGTCTTTGTCATAATTGAACAAACGCGATATTACCAAGTTAAAGTTTTCATTATTGCATTGAGTGGAGACTCGAGGTAAAAGATAAGTGTCTATTAAATTTCTGGTTTTCAACTGACAACGTTTCAGTTACCAGTGGCACTCACTGTCTTATTTCATGTCGGGAGATGTCAGTAAGTCGGAGTTACTGTTACCCTGAGAAGATATGCAAGTGTTAGTAGCAGGCTTCAGAAAAAGTTTCTTTATATTTAATATGAGCGATCTCACAACTGTTTGTGAATTATGCATTTATTTTCGTTATTAATGCATTTATATGTGGAATGGGGACTTTAGAGGCAGTTCTGCGATTCTTATTACGCCTGGAAGACTGGGAGTGACAGTAACAGGCCTTATGGGAAGTTTATTTATATTTTGGTGAGCAGTAATGCAAAAGTTCACACAATATATCTTTGCCTTGATCATTATTACTCTTGTGGAGACCTGTAGTTGTAGCTGCCGGATTCAGAGGACGTTTTGAGGACAATAATATTCCAAGATTTTATTTACTATGCCTCTGGCTTGATTATGTTTGCCGTTAGGAGACTCTAGGAGTGTAGCAGACTTGAAAGGAAGTCAATAACCTGATTTAAATTTTATAAAATACACATTTATATCGCTTGCGGGGGGCACAGAGGTCTCAAAATGGTTCTGCACGACTTAAGATGCAGTTTTCGGCTACACTCCTTTCATGCCATAACAATGCAATACAGTACAATATTAATGCTCATGCTAAAGAAATTCAGAGGTATTTTTGTAAAAATGAAGTGCAAACTTTTCCTTCTGTCATAAAAGTGCAACATTATTTTCTCTTGCTATTATATAGCAATCCACTCCAAGAATAAGTCTGCTCTTTATAGAGTTCTTTAAATTACGTCGTAAGTCCTGGCATTCCTGAGCTCGGGTATTGGTCAGGGGGAGTCTCCTAAATGTTAACTATGACTGGTCACTGTTCTGTTTCATGCGGAGATGTTTTGACACACAATAGCGAAATTAAGTCTAGTTAAAACTGGAGATTCCGTTGAATACAGAGCACTTCCCTGGATATTACTGCAAGCTGTCTGTCAACTGTCACATCCGAGTCTGACAGGGCAACAAACATGGCGGACGACCTAGAAAACACCGTAGGCACAGTACTGGGCACTCTGGGTGAGTAGACTTATTTTTTATAAGTAACAGTGCCCTATATCCATAGGTGCGTATCCACCCAGAGTCCTGTATTGGCTCAAGCATATGACATGTAAATATACAGTTTGGTGTTTATATATTGCTTTAAGTAATTTTAGTTTCCCAGGATTTGTTACTGCAGATGACTGTTTTCACTTGATTGAGGATAGTGGTAACAGCGATAGTATAGTGAGTGAAATGTAATGACAGTCAGACAAAAAAAATAGAGCCCAGAGCAGTTGGGCACTAAAACTGAAAGTGTGACAATTAAAGTCTGCCTGTAGACCTGCCATTGGATCAAACATGAGAACCTTCTTTGTTTCACCAATGAATGGGCGTTGCAGTGTGGCAAGGTTCATACTACACTGTCTGGGTTGATGATAATGGCTGTATGAAATGAGCCATTTTTATTATTGCACGGTTTTCATGAAACAAGTCTGAAGCTTTCCACTTGTAACACTTGTCATACCATCATAGAAATAGGTCCCGGACAACCATTTACTTTGAAGTGTTCCATATAGGACGTTTTAAAAGCCTTAATTGAAACCCATTCATTCTTGAAACAAGGTGGTTATTAAACTCGAGCAAAGCAGCAAGTTAAGCACTGGCCTTTCGGCACATGCCTCAAGTGCCGATAAATATTACCTTGCTGCGATGTTCCCATATCACAACCTTTGCTATATGAACTGTGTGTTTAGACAACCTGAGAATGTCGATTGAAGTGTCATCTGCGCCAGTCAGCATTGTTACAGATGACGATCAACAGACCAACCAGCAGCAGCAACAGCAAGTACGCTAGACACAGTCATTTGTATCTTCTTTAGGTCAGGTCAAGAAGAAAATACACTTGTTAACACTTGACAAGCCTGTGGCTTGCAAGGGGTTTTTACATCTGTGTGAGCAGCCGTTGGTATCTTTTTTTCTTGACAGTGATAGGATTTCTTGTGTCATCTCATCCACTGGCACTACGGGCCCTAGGGCCACGAAACTTGGGACTTAGGTAGAACTTGCTATAGACGTGTACATGACACTTTTTATTTTCAACTTCGATTTCGTTTTCTTGTTTAAAACGCCATGCGAAAAGAGTGTATTTTTGCAAGTAAATGCGAAGCATTTCACGCACAGCACAGAACACGCAGTTGCACAGCTTTTTGTGAGCTCTTACTGCGTAAACAGATAACACGACGTATGCCTGATCGGTCAATAAAACCTCAAGTCAACAAAAACCAAACACTACTCGGCTTATAAGACGCATTCAAGCTGTGTTGTTTGCAATATATTATTCAATAAATAACCCATTGAAGGAAGTACTTTTGCGCTTTAATTTTTGTCAAGTGTTTAACATTTCACTAGAGAAATGAGGTTCTAGTTTCTCATTTATTTTGAACTAGTTTCTTGTTGAACCTCGGTTCGACTCAGTGAGAGTCAAGTTGTCTGTGAAGACGGTGATTTTGCGGCACGCAAGAAGCAGCGATCATCACTTGTTGGCAAGAAAAAAGGACGGTCAGTTCCTTGATGTTAACGTGGCTAGGCAAGGCATATCCACTGACCAGTTGCGTGTTTGTACGTTTCTCCTGCTTTAAAAAAGTCATCGAGACAGCAGATGGCGGTTTTTATCCCTTGCCTATGGAGTATCTGGCAAATACTTTGGGTTATCTTGTGGAAGATCGAGAGGCTTAGGGAAGCCCCGATCGGGAAGCGCATTTAAATCATATATGTACAGTACAACTTACTGTCGAAATTCCACTTCAGGCCCCGTAAATTGTTGAGAGAATGGACAGAGGCTCATGGGGCTATAAGCCAATTTGGGGTCGACCTTACACATATAAGACCTCTCTCATGTCAAGGTAACTGCTGCGTCGACGGACGTAAACATGTGCTTGTCGGGCGAATTGAAATTGTTGAGTGATTCGCAGTCAGGCTGCGAGGAGTCGTGGATTAGTCGTATGCAGTCCTCGTCCTTCGGAACGGCGGAGATCATAGACACGATGATGTATTTTTCTGCTATGCAAGTCTGTAACGGTTTAGTTGCAGTTCCTTCCTTATTTCTTCCTCCGCTTTATCTCTAAATTTGCTACCCGTCGGGGTTGAATTTGGTCCGTCTTTACGTTCACAATGCTAAAACCGTTTGAAAGCCTCGTCTAAAAATGAATTCTTTGTCCTAATCGTCGTATAAAAATTCTCCCAATTTCTAAGGTAGTGGAGATAGTGGAGGTAGTGGAGATATTCCGGGTGCTTACCCAAGCTAGTTTTGCAAACGCGGGAGAATCTGCTGCGGTTCCGGGTGCAGCCCTTTCGGCTGTTGTAGTTTCTCTCTGTCTGTGGTACCATTCGCGGCAACCCTTGTTAGGCTGTGCGGTTGCTTCTCCCTGAAAACAAGGCTTGAAAGATAATGTACTGTTCTACTGTAACAAATTAAAAGTGAATTGTTTACTTATTTCGAATTGTCTTGACCTATTTAATTGACGTTCTAAAACATCTCGTTTTTTTATTCAAAGTCATTTTATCGTGAAGTTGTTTTGTAGACTGGTGTGTTTGTGCTCTTCATTCTAGACTGCAGACCAAGTCAATCAGATCTTGACCTTGATTGGTTATGGCGCAAAGGCTGTATTTTCACGTAAAGTGCCAGGAGAAAGCAACAGCGTTTTGCCACAGGGAGGCGGATATGGCACTGTACTTGAATGCGGAGTGCAGTTCACCGAGAATTTCGATGGAAGTACGTATTATTAACACCTGACAAGTCTTTGGCTTGCAAGGGGTTTTTGAATAGGTGCGAACAGCCGTTGTTATCTCTATTTCTTGACAGTGATAGGATTTCTTGTGTCATCTCCACTGTCACTACGGGTCCTAGGGCCACGAAACTTGGGACTTAGGTAGAACTTGATATGAACGTGTGCATGACACTTTTTACTTTCGCCTTCGATTTCGTTTTCTTGTTTAAAACGCCATGTGAAAAGAGTGTATTTTTGCAAGTAAACTCGGAGCATTTAACGTGCAGCACAGAACACACAGTTGCTCAGCTTTGTGCGAGCTCTCACTGATAAACAGATAACAAGGCGTATGCCGATCAGTCAATAAAACCTTATGTCAACAAAAACCAAACACTACTCATCTTATAAGACGTATTCAAGCTGTGTTGTTTGCAATATATTATTCGAGAAATAACCTATTGAAGGAAGTACTTTTGCGCTTAACAACCTGATAAAAATACTTGATTCGGACCTATCGTAATTTATACAGCAAATGGCGAACGAATCCGTTACCAGATGGCATTGGTAAACAAAGCGTAAGAACTGCTAATTGTTGAATACAACGTGGATATCTGACCTTGGCATTTGATTTTTTGAGGTGGGTTTTAATTAACAAGTCCCAAGTGCGGCTTCTTGATCTCGACTTAAACCATCACCAAAACCAAAAATTCTGATTGTAAATGGAAAAACCTCTACGACGTGGCAATGCAGCAGAGATTTTTTCCCTCAAGATTACCAAAGTAAAACGTGGAAAGAAAGAATAATCCACTTATCCCAGATGGAACGGAATATCATTATGAAAGGGGTATGAAACGGCGATTCAACTACCGATTTAATTTTAAGCTTAGCTCCATCTCAATGTACACATACTGAAAAAGAGGGCTTTGCCAGCTGTCCTGACGCACAACCAAGAAATAAGAGCTGTTTAGTTTCGAGTCTTATAACACAGAACACCCAAGTCCATATATTTACTAAGTGGAAAATAGTAAGCACTTATTTTTTACAGACAAATAAAACTAACCCCTTCTACCCGGTCAGATATTTAGACAACAGAGAAATATTTCCATGGATGGCTAAAAACATTCTCTGGGAGCGGAAAGAGAGGAGGAGGTAAAGCGGCACTGTTTGGAAAGGTGTTTCTCCCCGAGTTTCAACGAAAGAAGGGCAACAATTTCTAGTGACCTTAATATGGGCAATTATTTCGATCAGTGGTATATTTTTGGGGTAAATGCAATTAAAGAATGGATGAAAGCTTCTATAATCCTCGAAAATCTGTGAACAGGCACTGCTACAGAAATATTTTGAAAGAAGATACCATAAAAAGTAGTAAATTCTTATTACCTTTAATCTGCATTCTCAGATGACCCTCCATAACGATCAGTTTTACCAAAGTGTATATAACGAAAGGCAAATATGAAGAAGATCTCCTTCAGCGTACAAATATAATGGGGATTTTTCCCAAGGGGATACTCTCCTCTGCAGGAGATTTTAACCCACCATAATTAAGTGATGTTTGCGAAACAAGGCGATTGTTATCCCGTGTATATGCGAAGAAACGTAACAATAGCCATAAGCATACATATAGTATATTATTTTCACTCAAAGATCGACCAGGGCAGCAAATAAGATTTTGAAAGATTTTATAAACTATAATTTGTAGCCCAGGTGGCCAAAGGACAGATGGGCATAGCCAATGTGTGGGGCCTGTGTCGTCCGTCCATCCGCCCGTCTGTAAACTTTTGTTACTTCTCTTTCAGTTTTCATCGGATCACAGTAACATTTTGTGGAAAAATGGTCCACTTAGAGGACAAATACCCATTATTTTATTTTAGGAATTCATTGTTTTTCATCAATTTCTTATTGAATGTCCAACATGTTACAGGACGGGCATACAGACAGCATAATACCTCCCCATATCTTCCTAGTCAGCATCCGACCAATCGTATTACAGCATGATGCCGCGTATACCTTGGAAAGTAAAATGAGTTCCTAAAAATGCATAAAATTGATTAACTTTACATACTAAAGTAGGCCCTTCCCATTTTCCTGTTGGCACTGCCGCAAAAAGAGTGGGAAGGGAGAATATATTACGTACAGGTTAATACTTCCCTAGTGTTATTGTCAGTAGTATTATGTACTTTAATTAAATTGACGTTTGTTGCCTAGACATTAAGATGTATAAAAATGAAAGTTCGTTTCAGGCTCGTTCTCTCCTGGGGAAAGTACCATTGTATCTCCAAGTGCCGCAGCAATACTGGGGGAAAACAATGACACCTACTTCATATCGGCCCAGGTAAGTCCATGCTGCTTCTGCAACTGACCTCCTAAGGGCGGTGCTCCCTTATCCCCATACCTAAAGAGACAACGATCTTGTTGCATCTTCTTTTGAAGTTTCTGAATCATATATTTTTTCTTCTTCTACTAACGACTTAATTCGATGCATTTTCAGGAGAACTGCTAAACAATGGAATCACAACCCAATTATAAAGTGTCAAGATATCCCAACTTCTGAACTGTACATGGTCATCGTATAAATAGAACGTAAAAAAACCTAAACATAGAAAGGGGTGTTAGCGGGTTTTCTTTTTTTTTTTGGGGGGGGGGGGGCTTTTTTTAGCAAGAATCAATAAGAGCAGTTTAGTGTACTCTCCATTCTCTGGTTAATTTACGATACATTTGACGTGGCTGTGCACCTTCTACTCCCATCCTTTCAATTGTTTATGTTATCCGTACAAAGGTGAACGGTAAAAACCCACCCTCCACGATAAAGCCCCCCCCCCTGTAAAAATCACCCCCCCCCCTCCCGTCGTCGATAAAAAGCCCTCCCCACCCCCACACTGGAAAAGGGGCCGTATGCGTATAGTGTAGGTGGCAAATTCATGTTCCTGATGTGCACTTCAAAGCATCCAGAAGAGGATTGTTTCAATTTTCTCGCTTAACCGGAAAATTCCGTAGCATTCTATTCCGAAATATAGTTGACGCTGAGAGTGGTTGCACTTTTATTCGGAGGAGTTGGGAGTGGGGACGGGAGGGGTGGGGGTGGGGGTATTATGTGTGGATGACGCAATGTTCCTTCCTACACACACGCAAACCATACACACGCAGTTGTAATTTATACGTTCTAAGTGCGGATTCAGCTTGGGAAGGAAGTGGGTTACCAGGCAATATGTCATTTGGAATTGAAAAAGACATGTTTCGAATAAAAAAATACCAGCAAAAATCATTAAACCTTTTTGGGGTTGTGAAAGGATTGTAAACCACCAGCACCGGTAACTCCGGTAAGTTAACTGTACACTGCACAACAGAATCAGTTGATTTAGGTGAAATACGCAAACATTTCTGGCAAGAATATATGTTTTCACGTAAAGTATTTTTTTCCTGGAGATTATGAAATCTCTTCATGATTTTCTCCTATCTCAAAAAATGAAATACAAAAAGTTTGACTTTTTTCAAGCAGATCATCCCCCACCCCCTCCCAATACTGGGCGGGGGATGGGTTGTAATCAAGTACTTTTTAAAACTACTGCTAAACGCTGAATGTCAAATTAAAAAAAAACTTCTTTAGCCTAACGCAGACATGGTAAATTTTACCCCTTAAACGCGGAGTATTTAATTTAAAAGAAAACATCCCTTACGCCAAACTATGTATCGAACAGATGCTAAGGGTATTATAACGCAAGCTGCTGCAATTGTACGGTGAAACTAGACCCTTACTACTGAGAAGTGTGTGTGCAAAAAAATAAGTCAACGCAATAAATAACTCCCATATTTTGGCATAAAAACCTGCTCGACGGCCGATAACTTCGGTGTCAACAATAACCGTGTATCTCGATAATGCCTAATTGCAATTAACTGGCCATAATGCGAACAAAGACTGTTTCGTTAGGTCCCAGATTTCCAATCACCCACACATCACTCCCGTCCATGAAACATATAAAAAAACCTTCACACAGAAATGGGAGGCTGTTTACCGGATATGGAAAACTGGGGTGAGGGGTGCGCTTATTACCGGGGGGAGGGGGCTTTTTAGCTGGAACCCCCGTACAAGATATGTCTCATATGTAAGAATTTTCTTATGAACATTTATTCATTGCCTAACAAAGCAATGAACAACCAATGAAATGCCTGTAATTTCCATAACCAGCTACTTTGTATTTAGCTTTCTTCAAATATATGCAAAGTAGCCACATAAAGCAATGCTTTCGCCTTCGTACAAGGATACCCTTGTGAAAAAGATGTACCTTCCACACTTCATGTCGTTTTAGTTCCTTTTGTAATTCTATCTGTCGCTAGAACCTGAATAATTTATTTGGAAAAGGACGACAGCGGTTGTTTCAATTAATTGTCTTGATGTTGCTCTTGCTGTGATCTTAAGGTGCCTTATCTGATAAATTACTCTACAATAGTCACTTTACAATAGCCTAGAGGTGCCTTATCTGATAAATTACTCTACAATAGTCACTTTACAATTGCCTAGAGGTGCCTTATCTGATAAATTACTCTGCAATAGTCACTTTACAATAGCCTAGAGGTGCCTTATCTGATAAATTACTCTACAATAGTCACTTTACAATAGCCTAGAGGTGCCTTATCTGATAAATTACTCTAAGTCACTTTACAATAGCCTATTATTGCGACTTGATAAACACAAAAAAAAAAATAATGGTAAAACGGAACGGGAACAGGAAGAGGAAATTGTTATAGCTGTAGACTTATCTGTTATACAGACGACGGCTTTCGCTAGCAACTTGTTCTCCTACAGCAATCAGACAACCTTCGAGGTGACTGGCACGCCAGTCATGACAGTCGAGCTGTTCAATGATACGGATGACGTCATGCAAGTAGCTGAGATTGATGAACTATTTGAAATCGAGCTTAAACTAGAGGTAAGATACTTTTTTTATTTTATTCTGGATATAATTGCCGAATTTCTTTGTTTACTTTCACTGCTTAATTTGTTTATTTGCTTAATTACCTTTTTTAACATAAGTACTATTCAGTTGAACTATTTGCCGTTATAGCTGGGTTGTGTTCACAAACTGTAGGCAGAGTGACGGTATCCGAGAAAAGGTGTTGGAAAAAATTCCTACTCAGTTTTTCTTGTATTCGCCATGCGACAACTACTCGACTTGATGCTTCAAATACTAAACCAAAACGGCCTTTTCCTTTAGCAGAACTCTTCTATGCATGCTGTCTACCCATCTTTGCCTCTCCGAAAGGTGACAGTTTCGGGGGCACCAAAAGAGAATTATTTACCGAGTTATATAAAATATCAGTATAATAATAAAATCTCCATTAATTAAACCTTACCTGTGTTGATCTTAGATTTCGTTTTTTGACACGAATAATTCTATACATCCATACTTCACTTTTAAAACTCTGTTTAATTGAATAAAATTCATCACTTCAATGACATTTGTAATAACTTCGTTCATATTACAATTCACTAGAATATTTTTCTACGACCTTTGACCGTTACAATTATCATTCCGAAATATGTAAAGTAACCTGAATATCTTCACAATTTATTTGTTTATTTAACGTTTGATCTGCAATCAACAGTTTAATTGATATTTTGCAGATATTTCATTAAGGCGTTTCTGTACTTTACGTCAATGGACGTCAGTCCATTTTGGGCAGATTAGCGTGTTTTTCGTTAAAGTCCATTGCCAGAATCTCCCTCTGCTCAATTCCTTTGTGGTGTTATAATACTAA
>OX457028.1:20135351-20315351 GCA_949752745.1 Protula sp. h YS-2021
CACGTGACACTTATCTGTATGAGCTGGTTGTTTGGACAGGTCAGCGAACAGGAGCTGGTAAGTCGAACCAGATACTTCTGGATATCACAATAAAACTGTAAATTTATACACGGGACTACTTTGTTTTAGCGATTATATATATATATATATATATATATATATATATATATATATATATATATATATATATATATATATATATATATATATATATATATATATATATCACAATCTTATGTTTTATAGGCAATTTACTTTGTTTTATTAAATTTAGATTTAAACTGATGATGCAAATAGTAATGGAGTTATTAAAATTAATTAATTATGGTTTAAATATTTTGAAAATGTGTCAGAGATATATTTTGCATATTTCACATCGTTATCCCCAAGCATTTACAAGATTACAGTTTTAAAGTTCCTTGTTCTATGTAGAAGAAAGTTAAAAATAAAAGAAAAACGTCATTGAAAGAGCTATTTATTTGGTGTACCAGGTACAACAGCAAAGGTGCGAATGATCATGTTTGGTGAACAAGGCGAAACTGAGAGCAGATTGTTGTGGGACGACAAACGCCCTGTGTTACAGCGACGAGGTGTCGATAGCTTCGTTATGGCATGTCCACACCCTCTAGGACAACTCACACACCTCAGGTATTTCACTCATAATATTTGAAATGCATTTATTCCTAATCTGGATAAGAGTTTGCAATGTTTAAGATCTAATTAAAAATAGCTTAAGCATCAAGTTAGAATCTCATGTGTATGTTATGTAGCATCTGACTCATGACTTCAATTTAGCATCAATGTTACGTAAACTTTGGTGCAACAAAAATCTTACATATATATTACATAGAATCTGGCACGACAACAGCGGCAAGAGCCCGGGCTGGTACTTTAGCCGCATGCAGGTGACAGACATGCAGACGAAGGACCAGTACTTCTTTATACACGACCGCTGGCTGGCCGTCGAAGAGGACGATGGCATGGTATGGATAAGATGGTTATAACTACAGTACTTGTAACCGTAGCATAGGACATATTAGTGCATATCTTTCAAATCAGGAACTTGTAATATTTTTTTTCAAATGTGAAAGGGACTTTTTATAGTAAATGCAACAAATACTTACGTTATAATGAATGATATAAAACATGTAACATAGTTCCATTCAATAAAATTTGCCCACAGAGCAAACAAACAAGACAAAACTGTTTATACAGCCCGGAATGCGCACTTTCCTGGGGTTGTATTTGAGGTGTAAAATAAATAAACAACGAGAAGATTATTTTTGTGTTTTAGATTGACCACGTGATACCTGTTGCTAACGAGCAAGAACTGACAAGCTTTCACCATCTGTTCTGGACAAAGACGCAGAAGAACTTAACCGACGGCCATATTTGGTTCTCGGTGTTCCAGCGTCCGTCACGGAGCCGGTTCACGCGCGTACAACGTCTCACCTGCTGCCTCGCCCTCCTCTTCTCCTCCATGATGGCTAATATTCTTTTCTATCAGCAGCGTGACGTCAAAGGGGCTAATCCACAGGTGATGTCATGACCCAGCTATGTCAGTTAGCTCCTTACCTTATCTTTTAATATGTGCTAACAGATAGAGCTAATGGGCTATGTGTACACTTAATTTATGTTTAACAGGTTGTGTAACAAATTTCAGATACATAGAGAAAAAGGTTGTTTGCATACGTACTTTATGAATAACCCCTTTGACAAAATTGAACGTAGTACATGCACACAAGCAACCGATTTTCTGCTTCTAGGTATACAGGATCGGCCCGCTTCAGTTCACACTAGCTATGATCTATGTTGGATTTGTATCCGCGCTTATCGTCTTTCCAGCAAGCATAGGCATTGTCGCCATATTTAGGTGAGAGAACTACGTCATTACATTCTGCTGTTATATCAACACTGCTAGATAACCAGTAACTATCACACATTTGCCTCTGCCAGATAACAATTAATATAAACTTCTGATCCATAAGGGGCAATTATCCCGCAGTACCTCTACTACATCACTAATGGATGTCATGCAGATATCTCTTCGATACAAACACTGTTGCACATATACATTTGCTAGACCATCACCAATTATCACGCATATTCTTCTGTCAGATTAGCACTACTTACCCCTCACATATCTCTATTAGACCACCAATAGGCATCATGCATGTACCTCTGCTAGATTATTACTAATTGCCATATAACTCTGTTAATTAGCCACTAATTGCCATGCGTCATACAACCAAGGATAACACCTATACATCGATTAAATAATAACCTCAATTACCTATGTGTTTTTTATTATAACCATTAATTGTCGCCCTTTTAGATTGCCTAGAATATCACTATCTACTCTATTCTGTGCTCTCCCGTCTGCTGTACATCTGTATAAAACTGCTCTTCCCTCTTTTTGTTCCGATAGAAAATCACTTAGTATCTCTTCTTTCTCAGTTTAGGACCACGGATTATTTTTAAGTACCCACTTAGAGCATCTGATCTATAACAACGTATCATATTTTTTAACTATGTGAGGAAACAAAGACTAATTATATCTGATATCCCTTAGAAAAGTACCAGTTATCTCGTGTGGATGTAAAACACTTCACATAATATGCTTACTCATCGTAGGTACTCTGCAGAAAGGCCCGAATTTCTTAGCAAATATAAAGCTAATAAAAACAAGAAAGACATCTATAGTGAGGATGTTTCCAAGAAGGAAAAGAAGGAATCACTTGGCGAAACAGACGAGAACGAATTAATAGACTCATCGTCACCCTCCCCAACCCCAGGCTATTACGAAAGAGGGGTTAGCTTCATCTCTGTAAAAACAGGAGAGCCAGTTGTGGAGCATGCAAAGGTATCACTGACTTGGTTCCGTAAACGTTAATATCCCACAAATCCGAACACTTTTTGTAATTGACTGTCGATAGACCGGCAACACTTCGTCTGTATTATATATTTGGTAGTCGTCTACATGCTTGAAAATTTAATTTCTTCCGGTTACTCGAGTGGATTGATACGATGTACTTTTATTTGAAAAATGAAAATCATTCATTACATTTTTCTGTCTGAACTGATTCAACCGTGTGGAATAGGCCATAAAAGTGACTGTTTTCCATCTTTGTCGTGTCACTAATATTTTAAAGAAATACTTAAAAAAGCAATTATATAACAGATACAGATCAAATATTAATTCACTACAAAAGAACGCCAAGGCAGACAGAGTGTGCTTCGTTAGCAATATAATATTATTATTTACTGAATAAGTGCAAAGATCTGTAAGATTTAAGCCGCATTAAATTTGACTTCTGACTGACTGACCATTCTCTATGAAAAAAATTCTGTACTTCTCAGCCGCCGCCTAAGAAAGAGAAGAAAACGTGCCACCTTCCCTGGTGGTTTATTTACATAGGCTACGCTCTGGCACTTGCAACAGTGGGCGTGGCCTTCTGGATGACGGTAGAGGTCGCTGGCACATTTGGACCTAAGAAGTCCAAAGAATGGCTCTTCTCATTCTGTGTCTCCGTCGTGGAGTCCATCTTTATTTCTCAACCATTAAAGGCAAGTAATTGTGTGACGTTTACATCATGATTTTATAGTCATTTTACTATGTACACAGAAAATTGTGTTCCTTGTTCATAAACAAATACGAAATCTGTTCCTGAACAAAACTGGAAATTTCACCCTGGAAAGATATGACTATTAACAGGTTCTTATGACCGCGATATTCTTCGCTTTGATATGGAAAAAGCCTGATATAGAAGAAGATGACCGTCCGAAGCACCTGAAGCCGAACGAAAAGTGGCTACACACACATTTGACGGAGAAAGATATGGACAATCCAGAGACACAGTTGATACTAAAACAGTACCGATCAGGACCTGTTGAGCTGGACGAGGAGTATCTCAAAGCTGCTAGAGAGGAGAGGTGTGTCTTATGTGCTCTCTTTAAATGTTCATTAATCTTTTAGCTCGGTTGTATCTCCATTGACAGAACGCCAATCATTCCTGAGATTATTTATTGAATTAATCTATTTTTGTTATTAAGGCCATTTTTATTTGGGTGTTATAAATAAACCACAGGTTCAAAGAAGTCAAAATGATGTCAATTCTCCGCGAAGTGTTTTTCTACCTGGTATTCCTGTACATCATAATGATGGTAGGCTACGGCAACAGGGATCCATGGTCGGTCTATCTGTACCAAAACATGAAGAATACTTACCTAGTTGGAAACCAGTATGAAGGCAAGATCAGCTCACACAATATGTATAAGGTGGGTTCAATAGATGCCATCCCATTAACATACGTTATATATGTAAGTTCTATTTTCAAGTAGTAAAGAAATATTTGAATAATAGTTTCAAATATTTTTTAAATCGTACGCCCTGCAAAATTTTTGAAATTATTAGCTTCTCAAATTTACTCTCTTAATATTTAATACTGCTCCTACTTGCAGTTTTTATCTTGCTTGGAGTTCATGAACTTGCCACAAGCTGCTATTCCTTATCTTATTCATAGTTCCTTATACAATCCTCGAACCAATAATATAACAGAACGATCTATTCCCCATACAGAAATTATCGTAGTATTATGCAAAATATACAAAGTGGGAGGGGAATAGAGTAATGTACTACAAGCCTTTGCAAGGGAGTTTTCGATTTGAAATCCTAAGTTTTATTATATTTGAAACAGCATTTGCATAAGCTAATTTGACTAAAACTGTGATGCATAACAAAAAGAGCAAAATTTGATTTTCGATTTATGATTTTTTGTTGAATGGGTTGCATACATATGTTTGTCCAGTAAACGTTGAGAGATGAAGGAAAAACAATGTATCCAACTCTGCCATCTATTCATGCTATCCCATCAGCAGCTACTATATGCTATCACCTAATTTATGCTATCAGCTAATATTTCTTAAAACGCTTCATTGTGTTTTACCTGAAGGTTCACAGCAGAGAAAACTTTTTTGATTGGATGAAGCTGGTTGTATTTCCGGGGGTTTACTACGAGCGCTTTTACGACGGCCAAGAGCACAATTTTCTGCATGGTTATTCCTCAGACAATAACGTGAGTTATGTGTTTTCCTGCTCTGCTAACTTCTCTGCATTGGTTACTAAAATGAAAACAACTACATATGTCTTAAAATGCGGTCTTACCGCTGAGTAGAAACTTGGAGAGTGAAAAAAATCTTACTAATAGACAATCGTCAATATTGTCGAAAATATTTTACTGAAAATATGATATGCGCTGTGCAGTAAGTCAAAAGTAGTAATTCTAAATAGATTTCTTATTATGTAAAAGCTTTGCAGTGAAAAACAAGACATAATGATATGCTGTTAAAAACTGTGGTGGCGATTAAACTGATATCATTTATTTGCTAACAGGCATATCTGATTGGCGAAGTTAGACTAAGACAGGTGCGTGTTCACGGGGAACTGTGTAGTAAACGCATACAGAGCATCGTTGACATCGATCACTGTGAAATGGGTTACAGCCTAGATCGGGAAGACGAACGTGATTATATGAGAGGCTGGCGCAAACCGAACATCTCTGGTAAAACATCTAATAGCCACTATTTTGCTGAATGGCAGAAATTTTCAGACCTGTATTTCGTCTAATTTTTTTTTAAATTGTATAAAACATACATAAATACTTTACGGAAATGTTTCTTTTGTACTCAAAATTGTTAAATATGTTACTGGAACGTTCAAATTTCTATCCCTTCTGTTTACTTTTGGGACCCTTTTTCAAACTTGGCCCAGGAACTGCTGCTAGCATACCATTTCATGTTGTGGCGATCTGCAAATAATTTGCGGAATGGCGAGCTTACAGTTTCAAAGCGCAATCGCAATGATTTTTTTTAAAGGCTTTTACGTTTTTCGCCAAAAGAGAAGAAATAGCGGAATATTTACAGTTGGATTTCATTGCTCTCATGTTTGGATTCACTTACTTTCTATTTGCTCTAGATTATACGCTATGAAGCCCAAACTTTGAATGGACGCTTCCGCTATTATCAAGTATTCGGCTGGTCGCCAAGTCATAGTTTATACTTTTAATTCACAGAGATAATTCGGGGTTGCATTAAAAAACCGCTAATAGATACGCTGCAACTCTCTTCAACTATTAACTATCAAAACAACTGAGTAACAATATTGTTTGAATAGCAGATAATTATAAAATCTAGGAGCATTAAATTAATGACCAGTTTTGTTTGTACTTTGCAGATGGTGAAGAACCAGACAAGTATTGGAAATATCGAACTTGGCAGGAACTTGACGGCTATCCGTACTGGGGTCGGATTGCAACGTATGCAGGTGGAGGTTACGTGGCTAATTTAGGCAGAACTAATGCTTCGGGTCATAGTGCCCTGGAGGAATTGATTGAATATGAGTATGTTTTATATCTTTATTTTACAATAACGACTTCGCTGTTTTCGCCGTACCACATTAATATATGCTTATGCTTTCCAAAGTTTAGAGGTCTATACAAGTATAATCAAACTAATTAATTCTTTCGTGCTCTAATCAAATTTGTTTCCCTCGGTTTTCACACAATATCTTTTAACAACGAGCAAACATACCAAAGTGTATTCTGTATAGCAAAGCAAATTCTTAAAGTTGCTATGTGAATATAGCCGTCAATTTGATTGCTCAGATATCTTTGACTCATATTTTAAAGACTTTCTATAAAGAGATGAACAACTCTACTTAGATAAATAATTATTGGAATGAAGTAATATCGCCTGCTTTAACCAAACACAGTAATTTCACAACAACCCCATTTTCATTACAATCGAGGAGTACTGAAGAAAATTTCATTTTTAGGGAAATGGCACTTCGCGCACTTCGTGCAGACCACCTCTGGCCTCAAAATTTACTTCCTTCACTTCTCTCAACGTTTTATTGGGCATGTGTAGTAACATGTATGATACTAAGTGCTTTCCCCCGCCGTAGATACCTTTGCGACGTTGCAACGTTTTCAACACAAGGTTTATTCTGTTGTTTCAGATGGATAGATGAGAAAACGAGAGCTGTATTTGTAGAATTTCTGCTTTTCAATGCCAATATGAATCTTTTTTCTGTTTCACAAATGGCTGTGGAATTTGCAGAATCGGGTGGTACGTTTATAATTCAGAAGGAAACTAACTCAAATATCAGTTACTATCACAATTAAGATCGTTTCTGTCCCACCCTGCGCACAGCATGCAGTGAATCATTAATTATAAATTATCTATGTAATGCACTTTATGAGTTTATTATTTTAGTATTTTATTGCTTAAAATTTGGACCACTGTGCTACATTTTCCATTTTTACATCAAACTGAAGTCCAAAATTAGAAATTTATGACAGTGTAGAAAAGTTTAGAAATTATGTCTCAAGCCAGTTCTGAATTAACAATTGTTAAACGTAGCCTAGCCCTAGAAACAAATAAAAATGTTTGATTTGCTTTTCGCATACTGTAAAACTGCAATTTGTAAAAGCAGATTAACCAAGGATTTTACATTATCATTTCTGTTTTTGATTGACAGCTGGCTATAGCATGTTTAAGTTTCACGTGATGCGGCTGAACAGATACGTGGGAGCTTTCATGTTTGTTGTGCTTGCGGCAGAGATACTCACGTTTCTATTCATAATCTATTACATTCAGCACGAGATAAGGAAAATCATTAAATTAAAGAGAGATTACTTCCTCGTAAGTTAACTTGTATTATACCTGATATTATTGAAAATGTTCACACTTGATAATGTTTTTGTGCTTATCATACAGCCGTTGTACAAATAAATTTCTCAACCACATGTTATGCTACAGCTAATTTCAGACACAAATGGTATGATGATCCTGCACCGATACATTTGCTAATACGCTCTTATATCACTCTTATAATTCCTGCCTTGGATGATTTTACAAGCACAAAGTTTTGCTGATTTATATGTTATATGTTTTATGTCAATTTGAAATTAGTATATATTTTTTCAATAAGACACCATTCTGTGTTTTAATGTTTAACGATATAAACCTCAGCAACTGCAATACAGACAAAAAAAGCTTAATATATAATATTTATTATGATATAGGAAGAAATATAGATAACTAAATTTTGAATTAATATCAAATATATAATGAATTATTCCAGTTAATACATCTCGGATACATTGCCACTCTGTTGTCTTTTTGCGTTTTGTCGACTTCTATATATAGCTATGCAAATGGCAACAGATCGACAAATCACTAAAGGTCATCACAGTGGCAATAAGTCTGCAATCAAGAAAGTGCCATAATTTACCTTAATTATAGGTTTATTCTATGCGAAATCATAAGTCGACACGAAATATGTCGTCTTATTTTACAGCCATGTAGAAAAGCGGCAAAATATGTCAACAAAATTTTTTCTTTGATGTTTTCATATGTATATATATTGATTTCAGTCGTTTTGGAACAACGTGGAACTGTTCATTCTGAGTTTGTGCATTGGCTGCATAGTCATGTTTTTCTACAGACTGTTCATAGGACAAAGAATGGAAGATGAAATACATGAAGATCCCTATAAATTTCACAACTTCCAGCATGTCATTATCTGGGATGAGGTAGAAAAATTGAATTTAAAATGACAGATATTTTTGGAGCAATGCGTGGTTCTTGAATGCAGTGCTACTTCTTTATAAGATTACCAGACAACGGTAAATTTAGCACGACAAAGCTTATATACTTTTGATTTAGTTCTTTATTGTTCAATTTCAAGAATGTGTGTCAGTTTCTGCTTTTTAGGCATACGCTTACTTGCTAGGATTGATAGTTTTCCTCTCCAATGTGAAGTTTATGAAGCTGCTACGTTTTAACAAGTAAGAGTTTACAAATCCACGATGCAACTCCAGTTTATTATTCAGCCTCAGAATATAGCACTTTAAGAATAGAACCGGTGTTCCCCCAAGGTCCCAAGTTCGGCTTGGTGTGATAAGCGAGGGACTGACGTTCACTCGAATTGCCATAGCTGAACGAATGCAGTGAGATACATCACCTAACACGGAATTCAAAAATGACGCCTACCAAGTCTTCGGTTATCCCATTAAACAAATAGGAGTTTCAATTTAAATCTAATAAATTATCTAGTAGTTTTTAGTTTGTAAAATGTAAAATATAATCTGTGGTAGCAGTATAACTTATAATAATTTAAGGGAGGCTCATTATGTGATTTATCCTTCAGTAATATAAACCAAAGATATTAAACGTTAAACAATTGTTGTGTATTGAGCCACATATGCGTATTAAATGCCATTTTATTTTACTAGGAAACTGTCTCAGTTATCTTGTACGCTGCAGTATGCGTCGACACACCTCATCTCATTCTCAATGATATTCCTGGTATTGTTCTGCGCTTTCGTGCAAATGGCCTATCTCATGTTTTACTCCGTGCTGCTTGAATTCTCCACTTTTGTCAGAGCCGCGGAAACTATGTTTTCTCTTATGCTTGGTAAGTCATTTGACAAGTTTTATTCTTTTATTCTTAAAAAGCAGCCAGATAGGAGTGTTCTCTAAGCCAGCATAATTTTACTGTTGCACCATGTTTTCTGAAGTAAATAATTACAGTGCACTAGAGGACTATGGTCATGCATTATGAAATCCAAACCAATGTGAATTGGGTTACCAAAAGTTCTCTTACTAAGTGACAATATTACTTATTGTTTGCCAACAAGATTACCAGATACGTGCTTTTTTATTAATAGTGAAACAACTTTAAGAACATAAATAATTTATGTTGCACTAGTTGTCATTAATACGTAACTGACTTTACTAAATAACACACACAGTGTAAAAATTAGCCTTGTATCGATAAAGAGGCTGTACACATAGATTATAAGGTTTATGTTGTGACATAAGACATCTGCTACAACTACCCATATATATTCACCACAAACACTTAAATGACAGGGACCTTTAGTTACTTTTAAATCCTCTTGAATAGAAAGAACAAAACATTTTGATTTGTTTTTATTGTTTCTAGTTATATGTTTGATTTTTACAGACAAGTTTGACTTTGAATCGATGAGAGAAGCTGATAGATTTTGGGCTCCAGTGATAATCTTTTGCTTTACGCTGTTTGTCTCCTTCATACTCATTAACTTCTTTTTGACCATTCTCATTGAGGCTTACCTACGAGTCAGGCATGTGAATTTGTGCATTTTATTTACAATTTAGATAGAAACCGAAATAAACAAACAAATTGTACATCACAGCATTAATTATATTTCACCTTCAAGCAATTAAAATTAATAAAATCTACTTAGTTTAACGTTTTGATCACTTGAGCCATTTTTTCTTTAAGATTGAAGTTCCTTTATCAAACTTTATTATATTCTGGTGAGAAAGAATTCCTTGACTTACATATGAAAATGCCATTATTTCTTTATTTACTTTTACCTGCTACGTAGTTTACTTCTTATTTCAACAACACTTCTTATCCACTTAGTAAATGGAAGGTGTACATTCCAAAGCTCTTTGCCTGGTAAAAAGTCTTTTAAATTTAAACGCTGTGCTTTGTCATTTGCTTGTTACTAATTACCTAAAAAATGCTGCATAAAAGCGTACACTATAAGCATGAAACATATATTTACACATACATTTATAAACGTTCGCTTGCTACTAGCTACTTACCCAATGTGCAGTAAAAGAATGTGTATAAAAGCACTTTACTTGACTGTTTTAGGATGGACTTAAGCCAGCAGTCAAATGATTATGAGATTGTCGACTTCATGATTGAACGCTTTAAGCGTTTGACAGGCATTGGTAAAAGGAAAAAGAAGGCACCAACTCCTGTGCAGAGACAGTTAGAATTTGAACCCGTTGATTATGTAGAAGGTAAAAACAGTCTATTTTACAAGTTGCAATACGAAACCAATAACAAAACTTGGCCATGTGCATTTTATTTGCTTTGCTTTATTTATTTCACATTACGTTTGCTTCATTGATTCGTAGCTTTACACTTTTGTGACACTAATATGGCGGCAATGTCAAATAATTTCATGAATTTAGTGAAAGATCATTATAAAATATAACCTGTAAGGAAAATTACATTGAAACGTCGACCGTATTTTCATCATAAACGTAAGTTTTGAATTTATTGCCAATGAGCTATTTAACTTCTCTTTCCTTTCTAACTGAAGATATTGTCAAAGATTATTTAACTCAGTCTCCATGAAGAAATCTCAGATGAGCATGTGATCACAAAAGTAATTATGAATAAAATAATTATATATCTAATACCAACAATATATATAAAACATAACATGTGATCAAATATGTGAATGTATAAATAATAAAAACCCCATATAAACATGTGTACATGTTTACATATATGTGGGAATATGTAGATGTATGTAACTATGCACACGAATGCAAAGAACGTAAATATGTGTATCCGCAGGTGTGGACCCGAATGCGGCTGCAGCGGAAGAGCTGCGTGAACGCATCGAAGCGATGCTCGACAAGTTCATGCTGTATGTGCACTACAAAGCAGATGACAAGGATGTTGCCATGGAGATGGACGCCCTCAAGGGCAGCAAGCGCAAAATAGTCATGTCGTAAACGAATCTGAAAATGGACATCACACTTGTCATGTAGTCATTTAACCGTGGAAAGAACCGATTAAGTTTTGTTTAACTGAAATTGGAGAATACAATGAACTTATCTTACTTTAATATACCTTAAACTTGGTGATTGAAATAGAAAACTGAAGAGGCATAAGGATGCTGAAAATAAGTGTTTAGCATTTATGCGACAGATGTAACCAAAGTCTCTCAAAATTTGGAAAAAATATGCTGCCCATGCAATGTTTACAAACTATGGTTTGAATAGACGGTTAAAGTGTGTAACTACTTTGTAACAGGAACTGTTCTTTCTTCTTTTTCTCTTATGTTTGCGTTGGTTGTGTTTTTACTTTTAACTTTTGACTTTTTCTCCTTTCATTAAATTTAACCGAAAACACCTTTGAACAGCAGCTTGAACCCTATATACGTACATCAAGCGAAAATCATCTTGTTTTAATCACTTGACAAATTGAATGAATCATATAGAGCGAAATAGTAACATATAGTTGTTGCCCTGCAGAACAAATCATAAAAAGACAATAGAATTATATGTCAAATGTATCAAATGCGTCCAATTTTGCAATTCTGTGCAAAATATCGGAACTTTTGACTCACACTTTACCTGTAAATTTTTTATCAAAAATGTAACTACAATTGTTTATGAATAATTGGAAAAATTCATACAGACGTACTCTTGTAATAGCTTATAACTCTTGAAGAAGAAGTAAATTTAAAGAAGTAAAGATAAATTTAATGCCAGATTAAACAAAAATTGAAAAATTGACCAAAGCTAGAACTGTTACTATCTTTAAAATATTTAGCAATATGCTTAACCCACAAAGTGAATTTTCTTGGAAAACAGGTCTTTTATGCAGTAATTTTTAGTTTTTGTTTGGTACCAGAAAATTAAATCACCCAAAATGTCGTTGTAACAACTACCAGAGCTATGTCTTGATCTAATGTTTTGATATATCTACACTGGTAGAAAAACTTGACACTTTTCACGTTTCAATTTAATATACGGAAAAATCTACGCTGATGTGATAAAATTTAGAATTGTTTCAATAAATTTTTCTTACGCACTTTCGTGTTGTTTTCAGTACTTAAATACCCTTCTTTAAGCATCACTGCTGTGCCACCATAACGTACTGCATTTGATAACTTTTAGCATGCTCCAAACATTAAGATTTATCCCAACTAATAAATTTATCTCCTTGGACGAACCCTTTGAAGAAGGTAATGCCAGTTTTAGTCAAGATGTTGCACTTAAGCCGCTGTCAATTGTAAATTAAAGGATTTATGCGCATAAAATTAAAGTGCATAAATATCCATTGCGCTTAAAAGCCAAAAATATCTACATATTTTCATAAAAATATTCTTAATTTTCCAACGACGCAATATTGGAAAACGGAATATGTGTGGCTTGCCATAATTATTATTGCCATTAGCCTGGCCAAATAAATACTTGATCCTGTCACCATGCCTAACATATAACATTTGATACGTTACTAACATTTAAGTCTGAACTATGTATTGTATCAGATAAAAAAGATAAGTAATAGAGAAAAGAACAAGAAAAAGGACTGTGTGAATACTCTGTGCAATTATGAAATATTTTGAAAAGGTTTTAACAACATTAGTTAATCAAAAGGAAAGAGGGAGCACCAGCTGTTATATGATTTAAAGCTTAACTGAAATCACAAACGTCCTACAAGTAAGTATCTGACCTGCCAAAGTTAGATTTGACCAACATTAACTATGTCATTATGACAGTACATAAAGAGCTACCAAGTTATTCTTCACTATTTCCCTTCATTGTAAAAATTTACATTTGTCGCTTTTATAAAAAAACACCGTTTGCAAAATGCAGGGAATGAGATAATTTGAAGTTTAAAATATTGGGCACTAAGTAAGCATTAGTTATTATTATCAATGTTTGGACCATTTATGCTCTATGCTATTTTAAGTTATTTTATGCCACAGTAAATATAATAGAAAAGCAACAGTTATTTGGAGTTATATGCAAAAAAGTTATAATTAGAACTTTGGTGTGGTGATTAGGGGGTTGATTTCGACTACGAATTGGAGGTTCTCTAGAGTGTTAGAGCCATTTTCACAAAATACAATACGCCTATTGCGTCTTCCTTAAGAAAAGTATGTTTGTTTAAATCAAAACCTATATATCATTCCAAAATGAAAAGGACTGAATTTGACTGAAGAGACGCATTTCTAAAATATGAATTTGTTAATGTGTATTTTTATTCATTTGTCAAGGTACTTTAATTAAAATATATACTATGTCAATTCACGAAACACTATGCAAATGTTTTAAGATTATAATCGGGAAAATCTATGCTTCATTGTTTTACCAGCTTAAGCAATTATTTATTCTAATTCTATAAGTTTTATTGACTTGTTTCTGAATGCATTAAATTAAGCGTAACAGGAGCGTTTTCTATTATTTTACAGCTCTAGGGGCAGTATATTGTCTATCAAATCAGGTACAATTCATTACATCTTGTCCGTGACATCACAATAATGCATCAGAAGATGGAATTCTGTTTGTTGTTTGAGTGTGGGAATTCCAACAATTTTACATAAAATGACATGGATTGCCAAAGTGCTGAGATGATTTTATAGGTATACGCAAACCGATTCTTAAATTTATTTTGTTATAAATACGAGGCAAACATCTGTCCATATATCATCAATAAAGGACTTTTCTATTTGTGATTTCAATTTTAAAAAATCATTTTGATACTTTTTAAATTTTTAATACTTTTTAAAAACTTGATTTTATTTCAAAACACAGCCTTTTTTAAGAATTTGACAAAGTTTTGGACAATCTAATGACGAATTGCAAAAGCTATGTTTAAAATATTACTGTTGAATCTTAATGTCTTTAACTAGTGTCTTTGATTAGTACCCGTTTTATTCTACAACATGCATTAATAAACTACCTGAGGTAACTTTGCCACTAAACTGAAGGAATGATTTCTTTTTTCGTTGAGAACATTACCTTATGCTTCCATCGACAAACTTAGACAGACAAAAGATTGCTGACACTAACACATATTGATATTATACAGCTGTAAGTAAATACCCGTACATTCTAAATAATGTGAACTTTACTGGCAAAAGCATTATGAAATTATTTGCTACCGTGGTCTTCAGCTAAAAATGATATGCCTTATTTCGAAGATAATTGCCGTAAAGAACAGAATTGTTGGTTTAATGATACACACTCAAAGACTTTTCAAATAGAATTTTACAACCAAAATGGATAGGCTGTTTAAACAGGTATGTGCCAAACATCTATGCAGCAAAATATTTTTCGGAGTTTGAGTTTGAGTTTTTGACACTTCAAGATCGAAACTTTGTATGTTTCGCTATATTCAGTACCCCCATTTCAATATTTTGATCTATTATATTTCCGAACAAACCTCTGAAGGATTGTATATTTGTTTATAAAACTGTAAACATAGCCTGCTATTTAAGACATTTTTTGTATTTTTAACCAATATCTAATACTTTTTAAACTTTTTAGTTAAGTTTTTCATCAATAACATTGCAAATCTCGAAATAGCATCGTGTGATCAATTATATTACGACATCAAGGTGTTATTAACTCACCTGAGTAAATACAATTAGTAATGTGTTCTGAATACCTTATAAACTAGAGCTGTTTAAATTTTTGCAGCTGTGCGCATTTTATGTATCACTGTTAGTATGGAGCATACGTGATGTCAACTCTACCGCTTCGACAGTCTCTGAAGGCTGTCATGATGATAATCCTTTGACCAGAGAGTTTGCCATGCCGGCTTATGACTTCTACCCAAATAATCTTGATCCGGACATGTGTAGAGACAGATGTGCTGATATGGCGTTTACGTGAGTCTCTGTCATTCTGTAATTCTGTAATTCTTCATGAGTTTTTGAATTGCATGGAAAAAGGGTCTTTCGAACAGTGTCTATTCCAAAATTACTGAATACTATAATCTTAAAAACATTTTATACTCCTCTTAGTTTATTCAGGTGCATTACGGTACGATAATCAGACCATCCACTTGACAGAGAAGAACAATAAAAATTCGGGTCTTTTCTCTCTCTGAATGTAACAAATTAATGGTAATGGTTTTTATGTCATGCAGCCATCCGTACCAGCTATAATAAGCTGTACTTATTTTGGTTTTCCGACAGAGACTTCAAACTTTTATTTAAAAATATGTTTTATGTGTACTCGATAAGATAAGTTTTGCTTATTTCAATTACATTGTTGTAATTTGTACATTGCACACCTTTGTTACTTTTTCTACATTGTATCTATTAGCTCTTAACTAACAAAAAAACAGTGGTCAGGCCTTAAAAGGTCGGGCTGTTGAATTGCTCGTTCATTTAATAAGAAACAATTGAGCAAGCAAAGTTACACAGGCCTTCAAAGTAGTAGTACTGTTTGTTAAGACAAATTTAAATAAATATTCCATATTGACAAAACTATAGACAGAGTTTATAAACCAAGGCAAATTGTACATTTTTATTAAAAGGTAGCCCTTTGTAGATTTGTCAACATACACACTTTTTCAATTATAACAATAAACTTAAGGCATAACGATTAAACTTAACTTGTAGAGCAATTTATTTATGTTTCAACAGTGCAAAATAAACTGTTTGATCTATGTTTTAGCTATGCTGGCTTGCAACAAGGAAATTTGTGTTTTTGCACAAACGCATACACAGCTACAGACATTGGTTATGACTGCGATGAATATTGTACTTCTCCAAGCGATACTAATTTCTGTGGTGGTCACAATCAAAATTCGGTCTGGGAATCGACCCCTATTATACGGAATCTAGCAATTACTCCTTTTGGTAAGACTCCAAAAAAGTATACCAAATTCGAAAAGTCCACATAAAGCAAGTTAGAATAATAAATTACAACTACCTACTCAAGCTTTTAAACCAAAATGGAAAACAATTTAACTTTTAAGATTGTATAAGCAGAGAGAGAGAGAGAGAGAGAGAGAGAGAGAGAGAGAGAGTTCTGTGCAAAACATGTTGTAGTTGTTATTTCCAGCGTGTAGTACGTAGATTGTGTAGTCAAGATATTAAATATCAGCAGTTTAAAATATTTTGAAAGGGTAAAAACAAATTTTTGCGAAGTAGTGTCAAGAAAGTTTAGATGTTTTTGCCTCTTACAAAAAGTTCACATCACAGTTACTTTCAATAATAAAATACATTTGAGAAAAACAATATATAACAAAGATTGAATCAAATGAATCAAACCTTTCTTTCTTTGGATATTTATAGCATCGATTTTTTTGCATATATGTTTACTTTCAGCACTCATACGAGAAAATATTGTCTTGGTATTCCACCAAAGGTCTTAAAGAATCTTTCAAAATAGTTCTGGTAAAGATTTATGATCTGTGTCGAGATATTCAAATTTTGCATGCTGTGTTCAATAATATATTTTTATTTAAGGTTAGAAATCATTTAAACATACCAATAACCCTATTAATTGCCAGAATCGTCTGTGGCCGCATATACAGAAGCATCGGTAATTATTACCATGACTTCGGGAACGGCAGAGAGATATGAAATTCAGTCGGAAGGTTCTGCAAGCCAAGAAACACATTTAACAAGCCCAGTTGATTACTACTTTAGACAGGCTGGCCTTTCTGAACTTGTGGTTACAGCAGTTGATCCAGAAAGCAATGAAGCAACATATGTGCTTCCCGTAAATGTACGTATTTCTTCTTAGATATTCTTTTGAACTTTTATTTTATTCCCAGTATCAATAATTGAAAGAAGTGGGTTGTAAAAGGTTTACAGTCAGATAATGCAACACATGGGGCATTCAGTCAAAGCATCTTAATCCAGTTTTTCTATATAGGAGTAGTTCGAGCACATTCTACGAATACTGTATACTAAAACAGATGCGAAGTTTAGTTCCGTACCAACTTGTTCAAAGGATAGAATAAAAAGTTTCGTTACCTTTGCAAGTCATATCTGATATGCAAGCAATAGCTTGATGTTTTAGTTAATTCATTTTTACTCTTTGTGCCTGATGTTTTAGCAACTTTATAAGAGATAACTGCATTAAAACAAGAGATATAAACACCAAGAGATTATTAAAGATATATAGAACTATTAAGTGCATTTTACTGCCTTTCCCTTAGGTATTAACTGTCATACGAGACCTAACGGTTACATGTCCCGACGCAGTACAAGTCTTTGAAGAGTTTTTCTGCACTGTTGAATTAAGGGAAGGTAGCAGTGTTGGAGCGGTTATCAATTTTGGTGACAACACAATACTAGGCGATGACTCTCCCATGTGGTTGTCAGGTAAAACTCTTGCATAATTACGTTTTCTCGTGCTGTAGTTCATTTGGGTATACTAGGAACCTGCCAAAAATTTATATTCACTCTATATTAAAACTGATTCCAAGGCCATAGCATCAGTCAGTATGTCACAGACTATCATGAGAACCAATTTATAAATCATGTGTATAGCATAAATAGTTGTGCACTTTGACTTCCTCCTTGTCAGCCAACTTAAAAGCTTTAATAACAAAAATTCAAAATGAGCCCTTGGTAAATAATGCATGAGTCGCTGGCATGGTAGAAATATCTATAACAGGAAAAAATAAACTTATTTGTAAAAAAAAAATTCTCTTTGTAAGTACTTATGATAAAAAGTGTCTGTTGTCTATTCACCAAAATATTCGGAAATAATATATAGGCCTGAAATATTTATCAATCCTTAAAACGTGTAATGATCACAAGTTGTTGCAACAACTACTCGAAAAGAATCTGACAGGCAACGTCATAGACAGGCGAACTAAAACTCAGTATAGGATTTTTTCAACTCCCGAGCCTGATGGCTACCAGCAAAAGATGACAAAATATAGTAACAATAACTTCGTATATGTTACATAAAGGGATTTTTATTTTACTCTCAAATCTGTTCAAGTGCTTCTATTGAAACTTGAAATTGACTCTCATTTCAATAAATTATTCTTCTTATTCTTAAATTATTCTAAAATTATATTAAATTTAAAATATTTCTAATGCTTGAGTGTCATTTTCTATTTACATTACGCACAATATTTGACCACATTTGTTGTCATCTAACAAGTAAACAAGTATTTCTTAACCAATTAACAGAAGGACCATGTATTAAAAGCGGATCATTTTTTGCAAAGCCTTTTCTATGGAACATATTTACATACATTCAAAGGTAAAGAACTGTTTTTGTTTAAAATTATATCACTCGTGCGTATTATATGACCCTCAGAAGCAATAAAACAAATTCAATGCTATCGTATAACTCTTTTATTTAGCTTTGACATGCAAAAGAGAAAAAAGAAAGAAAACTTCCATCTCATTTGTTCAAACTTAAACTGACATGCATTTCAATTCCTTTGTTCGATTTAATCAATGTTAAGACTTAACTTTCGGATTTTTGCCTTTAATTACTTCCAACTATGGCTCAAAAATAAAATGACAAGAAAACTGTAACCAGAAAATAACTTGAAAAAATTGCAACAGCTGTACAATTTTTAAAGGAAATGAAATATATTCTAAACATAAATATCAGTGAAAAATTCCAAAAATGTCAAAATTAAAGAAAAAAATACACAAATCAACGATCAACTTTGCCTATATTAACATTGTTTGTAACACCGAAATTGTTGAACTGATTTTGAGATGGTGCCAGTACACTCGAAAAAACCTTCTGAAAAGTCTATTCTCCAGTTATCAATGTCAAGAGCTAAAGTAAACTGCTGTTCATTAGGTTTTTCCTAACTCAGCGTTTGCTGTTGCTTTGGGGTAAATAGAGCTTGATGGTACCAAAGGAACAAGTAGGACATCGGAGCTATTGCCAGTTTGTATACATTCAGTATTTCGATAACAAAGCTGCTCGGTATCAGACTTTCTTTCCACATGTTCCTTTTCACCAGAATAATCAAATCGCACGCCATTTCAAAATCTAAAACATCGGCTTGTAGACTACGAAGCCATCACTATGGGTTTTAAATGTTGCACATTGGTCAATGCGATTCATAATAATAAAAATTTCTGTGCAACAAATAGCACCATATGGGTACCCTAAATAGGTGCCCTATTGCTATGTTAACAATGCTTGTCAATTAACCGATCGAACCATTCCCACATTATCGCGATCCGGGTAACAAGAGATTTTTCTCCGGTAAAATTTTTGTAAAAATGACGGATCAAAATCAAGGTAAATGCATACTTTTTGAATATTATTTATCGTGGATGTTACATTTACGTATACTGTAAGTGTTATCTTGTTCAGGTACGTTTTGACCGGTTTTCCTGACTGCTGATTTCTACACGTGGATAGTTCTGGGTTTTGTCAGACCGGGTTTCGTTCGGTAAATGCTTCCCTGTCATCAAGAACGTAGTGTAGGCTATGATAGACACGCCAACAGTTAGTGTTGTAACGATTTATCGAGGGATTGAGCAGTGCACACGCTGCTGTCTACATATGAATCGGTGAGGAATCATGTGGTCGTCACAGCGGCGTGGTACCTGTAGCGGGTACAACAACTCAACACTCTGACGGGTCGTCGCTTCATTAACATGGTCATCATGTGTCATGGTACGAGGTTAGCAGTGGTATTTTCTTGCAGATTGTTAGGCCGTGTTTGTTACGACCCGCTGCAGTGAAGGGTACAGCAAAGACCGGTTTACACATAATAAGGGTCGTGCAGGCAACAGTTGCTCTCATCACGACCCGTAGCAGTGACGGCCAGGTCAACTGGTAAGTCGCTGTTGTCACGAATCGTGTTTGAACCGACCAGCTATTGTCACAGGTTGTGGTTGCGGCGACTCGCTGTTGTCACAAGTCGTGTTTGCAGCTACTTGTTGTTGCCACGAGTCGTGTTTGCAACCACTCGCTGTTGTCACGAGTCGTGTTCACAGCGACTTCTTGTTGCAACATAGTGTCGCGGGTCGTGTTTGTGAAGGCTGTCACAACACGTGAATGTCACGACCTGACACAGTCTGTCTGCTTGTGTTGGCTTTGCTTGTCGTATCCTCACAACATCCACTAAAGCAACTGGCGTAAAACTTACCATGTGTAGCCATCAGTTTCTTGACCAGCTCAGATGTTCGACACATTTAAATAGCTTCATCAAGCTTGAGATCCTCCTTGAGTTGCAATTTTTCACTGCAGTCTTTATTAAGGATTCCCACGACTAACTTGTCTCTAATGGTTTCTTGCTTCACAGCGGCAAGGAAACCGCATGCTTCAATCAGCTCGCAGAGTGCTCTTATGAAACATTCCACACTGTCACCTGGCGCCTGGGTTCGTTGGTGGAACCTCGCTCTCTCATAGAATTTACTCACCGTCGGTACGAAATATGGGTCAAACTTGCGCATAACAATGTCATAATTCTCCTTCTCTGCTTCGTTGTCAAAACTCAACGTGTTAAAGACGGTCTCCGCCTGTAGACTTGCAACCTGTACTTTTTGGTACTTGTCTCCCAGCTTCGTGGCCACATAAAATCTCTGCCAGCGGTGTTTCCACTTCGGCCCCCAGCAAACAACCGACGTCTTTTTTGGTTTAAAAAGGTTGGATTTTGGTCGCAACCACTTCACAACCATATTCTGGATAAAATAAGGTTGTAAAATTGGTAGAATTACGTCGCGACCTATTTCACCAAAACACGACTTTATTACCACGTCGAGGAAACGTCGGTTTTCTGACGTCATTCCGACGTTGCAAAAACTACCAAAAAGCGATGAAGATTAATTATTACTCACCGGAAATGGAAGTCATTTTGAAAAAGAGGACGAAAAAAAAACGTAATTTTCACACGAAATTTCAGAATTTTGATAACTGGTCGGTATTTTTCTTCCTAGATTGTAAAAATTTACATGGAAAATGCTTTTGTATGTATTTCACAACAGCAGTTGAATAATTAATTATCTATTAATTATATAACTCTAGACTATTTTTGTAAGACGTGTCTAAGACTGGTCGTTTCCAGCTAGTAAACCCGACGTCAGTTTCAGGTCGGAACCCGACGTCATTCTGACTTCGAAAACCCGACGTCGGTTCCATTTCATATACAACCAAAACCGGCACGTCAGTCTGACGTCGGAAACGTCGGGTCACGACGCCGACACGACGTCATTGTGACTTCTTAATGTTTTCTTGGCCATGTCTGTGGTTTTGTAAAATTGAAGTTATCCGGCGGATTGCATTTTGGCATTTTCACTCTGATTTATTTATTTCTCTCAGTTGTCTAAGATTTATTGTTCAACTACATCTGACACCATGTTGTGTTTGGTGGTTAGCGAGAGAAGCGATGCTAATAGTTCGGGTGTCTTTATTCAAGACTCATACAAAATGGAGGTATTGTGATCATGCGATATTTGACGGTTTGGGGTTATTCACATTAAGTTATAAATGATGATCAATACCAAACACAAATAATAAATGCCAAACATCTCCCCCTTTAAGAAAATGCCCTTCTCAGCCACCCCCCTCCCCCCTCCTCCGTTCGATGTCAAGAACTGTTGAGTACCAGAGTTAAACAGGATTGTACGGACTTTGTATTTAATAGCATCAAGAGAGCCCAAACCAAGAACTTTTGCCAAAGAGGGTAATGTTAACCACTTCTCCATTGTTGTTGGTACAAAAAATTAACATAATTCAGTCACAGACTTATGACATTGATTGAAACATCGCGAGGTTTTACAAAACAGATGACCTTACCTGTTGAACAACACACCGCGAAGCAATAACAATAGTCACATGATCTCGTACAAGTTCAACAGTAGCTCATTTTAAAAAGACAACTATTTTGAAGGTATAACTGCTGAAAATATGTAATGGGGGTTTCAGATTAATAAGATGGTGTTATACTTTTATGCTCGAGCCTGCGTTTACCAAGAGTTTTTAGTGCATATGGTTTGTAAAATTGACGGGCGATAGTAAGGGAATTCAGTTTTGCCCACGGGAATGAACATAAACAAACGGGATTCCAGTTTTAGGTGTATAAACATGTCAGCGGATAAAGCATTAAATTCGATTTGAAATAGGTATAGAATTGTTCCCATATTATAATATAATTACGGCGCTCAGCTGTTATTGTAAAATAACAATAAGTCCATTGTACTTTCGATCGGGTTATTCTGATCGAGGTGTCGTTCGCCTGAAAATCTTTGGAATGGAATAATGTATAAAGAAATGGTAAGAGACACACATCAAAATTCTAATTTTCATTCAACATGCACACTTTCAAATTTAAAAAGCCATCATATCATCTTTAAAAACTATTTTACATTTTTTTTGGAAGTTTTTCTATCATTTCTTGATATCCTTAACCCATCATTCGAAAAACAAAAACTTTTCGGCAGAAGTCTAAATACGAATCTGCTTATTTTGTAGTGTGCAAAATATATATTTATTTGAGACCAGTATATGCAATCGCCCACAACAACGACAACGAATATACAGTTGCAAAATCACTCCGTCCCCAAGTTTGGGAGTTTCGCCGAGGTCGAAAAGAATGCACCAGGGTACTTCTCAGTGTGCTTTTAAAGAAAAAAGCCTGCTAGTTTTAACCTCACTGTCCAGGAACGTGCACCGAAAGTTCGAGAACCTCGAAAGTTGAGATCAGTGGTCATTTCTGTTACAGGAACTGTGACCCTTTCGACCCTAGGACGACGGAAAGGGTCCGCAAGGACTACACCACGAGTAAAGTCGTCACACATAAATACGTCATGAGATAACTCCGAGTCAGCCTGTCCTTACATTTACTCGGTGTATCTTGTAAGAGCCACGAAGCCTCGTATTGTTCCGCTAATTGACTCAGCTCCATGTGTTATAAGGCACCAATCATGCCCACCTGTCCCAATTATTGAAACATTTACTGAAAGTTCATGCCCAATTTACCCTTTTTTAGCCCAGCTTACGTTACACGTAAGCTGGGGTATTCCTATCGGTCTGCGGATGGCGTCCGTTAGTTAGTTAGTTAGTTAGTTAGTTAGTTAGTTAGTTAGTTCGCTGTAAACTTTGTTTCAAAATGCATCTCCTCCTACAATTTTGATTCGATGTCATTTATTTTTGGTGTGAGGCATCCCTAAGGGGTCGTGCATACGGCTTGTGCTTTTCTAGTTCATCGGGTGATTTTTGAATTTTTGGCGAATTTTTAAAGAAAAAAATTAAAAATGTATCTCCTCCTACATTTTTGACCCGATGTCATTTATTTTTGGTATGAGGCAGCCCTAAAGGGTCATGCATACGGCTTGTGCTTTTTTAGTCGATCGGACAATTTTTGTATTTTTGGGGATTTTTTTAAGCAAAAATTTTGAAAAAAATGCATCTACTCCTACAATTTTGATTCGATGTCATTTATTTTTGGTGTGAGGATTTCCCAAGCGGTCGTGCATAGGGCTTGTGCTTTTTTAGTGGATCGGGTGATTTTTGAATTTTTGGCGAATTTTTAAAGAAATTTTAAAATGTATCTCCTCTTACATTTTTGACCCGATGTCATTTATTTTTGGTATGAGGCACCCCTAAAGGGTCGTGCATACGGCTTATGCTTTTTTAGTTTACATTTTTGGGGAATTTTTTAAGCAAAAATTTCGAAAATAATTCAAAATGCATCTACCCCTACAATTTTGATTCGATGTCATTTATTTTTGGTGTGAGTGCATACGGCTTGTGCTTTATAGTCGATCGGGCAATTTTTGAATTTTTAGGGAGTTTTTGAAGAAAAAAACTTCAAAATGCATTTCCCCCTACAGTTTTGAACCTTTTTTTTTTGGGGGGGGGGGGGGGGGTTGAGGCATCCCTAATTGGTTGAGAATACGACATTTATTTTTGGTGTGAGTGCATACGGCTTGTGCTTTTTAGTCGATCGGGCAATTTTTGTATTTTTACGGAGTTTTTGAAGAAAAAAACTTCAAAATGCATTTCCCCCTACAGTTTTGAACTTTTTTTTTCGGGGATTTGAGGCATTCCTAAGGGGTTGAGAATACGACTTGCGCTTTTTAGTCGATCCGACAAGTTCTGTATTTTCTGGGAATTTTTGAAGAAAAATTTCAAAATGCATTCCCTCCTACAGTTTTTATCCGATTTCATTTATTTTTGCTATGAGGCATCCTTAGGTAGGTCTCGCATACGGCTTGTGCTATTTGACTCGACTTGGGAATTTTTGATTTGGGGGGAATTTTTGATGAAAATACCTCAAAATGCATTTTCTCCGGCAGTTTTGATCAGACATCATTTATTTTGGGACTGAGGCATGCTTAGGGTGTCGTGAATATGGCCTGTCTTTTTCAGTCGATGAGAGAATTTTTGAAGAAAAAAATTCAAAATGCATTTCCTCCTACAGTTTTTATCAGATTTCATTTATTTTCGATATGAGCCGTCTCTAGGAGGTCATGCATACGGCTTGTGCTTTTTGAGTGAATTGGAAAACTTTTGAATTTTTTCGGAATTTTTGAAAAAAAAATTAAATGAATCTCCTCCTCCAGCGCATAAACGCAAGTTAAATGAACTTGCGCAGTAGTCAGATTTAACAACCGCACATCTACGCAAGTAAAAGAAACATTCGCAGTAGTCCAAATTAAGTACTCGATGCAAGTTAAATAAACATGCGCATTGGTCCGAAATGTGAACTGCGCATCGACGGAAGATAAATAAAGATGCGAACTGGTCCAAAATAAGCACCGCGCATCAACACAGGTTAAATAAACATGCGCACTGGTCCGAAAAAAAGAACTACGCTTCGACGTAAGTTGAATAGACATGCGCAGTGGTCTGAAATGCGAACCGCGCATCAACGCAGCCTAAAGAAACACGCGCACTGGTCCGAAATGCGAACCGCGCATCAACGCAGCCTAAAGAAACATGCGCACTGGTCCGAAATGCGAACCGCACATCGAGGCAAATTAAGTAAACATGCGCAGTGGTCCGAAATGCGAATGGCGCATCAACGCAAGTTAAATAAATATGCGCACTGCTCTGAAATGAGAACCACGCATCAACACAAGTTAAATAAACATGCGATCCGGTCCAAAATAAGCACCGCACATCAACGCAAGTTAAACAAGCATGCGCACTTGTCCCAAAAAAGAACCACGCATCGACGCAAGTTGAATAGACATGCGCAGTGGTCTGTAATGAGCACCGCGCATCAACGCAAGTTAAATAAACATGCGCAGTGGTCCGAAGAAAGAACCATGAATCGACGCAAGTTGAATAGACATAAGAGTCGGGCATCGACGGGACTTAAATAAACATGCGTTCTGGTCCGAAACGCAAATCGCGCGTCAACGCAAGTTAAATGAACCTGCTCACTTGTCCCAAAATGCGAACTGCGCATCAACGTAACCTAAAGAAACAGATATACTGGTCCGAAATGCGAACCGGATATCAACGCAAATTAAATAAACATGCACACTGGTCCGAATTGCGAACCGCACATAAGCCTAAATTAAATAAACATTTGCACCGGTCCAAAATAAGTACCGATCATCAACACAAGTTAAAAAAAAACATGCGCGCTGGTCCGAAATGCGAAGCGCACAGCAACACAAGCTAAGTAAGCAAGCACACTGGACCAAAATAAGCACCTTGCATCAACGCAAGTTAAATAAACATGCGCACTATTTCGAAATGCGAACTGCCCATTAACGCAACTTAAATAACATGCGCACTATTCAAAATAAGAACTGCGCATCAACGCAACTTAAATAAACATGCGCACTGGTCCAGAATAAGAACCGCGCATCAACTCAAGTTAAAGAAATATGCGCATTGGCCTGAAATAAAAACCGCGCATCGACGTTCGTGAAAGAAACATACGCAGTGGTTCGAAATGCGAACTACGCGCCAACGTAAGTTAAATAAACATTTGCACTGGTCTAAAAATAAGCACCGCGTATCAACGCAAGTTAAATAAACATTTGCACCGGTCCAAAATAAGTACCGATCATCAACATAAGTTAAATAAATATGCGCAATGGTCCAAATTGCGAACCACGCATCAACACAAGTTAAAAAAAAAACATGCGCGCTGGTCCGAAATGCGAACCGCACGGCAACACAAGCTAAATAAGCAAGCACACTGGACCAAAATAAGCACCTTGCATCAACGCAAGTTAAATAAACATGCGCACTATTTCGAAATGCGAACTGCCCATTAACGCAACTTAAATAACATGCGCACTATTCAAAATAAGAACTGCGCATCAACGCAACTTAAATAAACATGCGCACTGGTCCAGAATAAGAACCGCGCATCAAATCAAATTAAAGAAATATGCGCATTGGCCTGAAATAAGAACCGCGCATCGACGCACGTTAAATAAACATACGCAGTGGTTCGAAATGCGAACCACGCGCCAATGTAAGTTAAATAAACATTTGCACTGGTCTAAAATAAGCACCGGCCATCAACGCAAGTTAAATAAACATGCGCACTGGTCCGAAATTCGAACCGTGCATCAACGCAAGTTAAATAGACATGCGCAGTAGTTCGGAATGCGAACCACGCTCCAACGCAAGTTAAATAAACATTTGCACTGGTCCAAAATAAGCACTGCGCATCAACGCAAGTTAAATAAACATGCGCACTGGTCCGAAATTCGAACCGCGCATTAACGCAAGTTAAATAAACATGCGTAATGATCCGAAATTCGAACTGCTCATCAACGCAAGTTAAATAAACATGCACACTGGTCCAAAATGCAAACCGCGCACCAACGCAAGTTAAATAAACATAGGCACACGTCCAAAATAAGCACCGTGCATCAACGCAAGTTAAATAAACATGCAAACTGGTCCGAAATGCGAACCGCGTATCAAGGCAACCTAAGAAAACTTGGGCTGTCCGAAATAAGTACCGCTCATCAACGCAAGTAAAATAAACATGCTCATTGGTATAGAATAAGAACCGCACATCAACACAAGGTAAATAAACATGCGCACTGATCCGAAATAAGAACCGCACATCAACACAAGGTAAATAAACATGCGCACTGATCCGAAATAAGAACCGCACATCAGCACAATGTAAATAAAGATGCGCATTGATCCGAAATAAGAACCGCAAATCAACACAAGGTAAATAAACGTGCGCACTGATCCGAAATAAGAACTGCACATCAACAAAAGGTAAAAAAAAAAAAAAAACATGAGCCCTCGTCAGAAATGCGAACCGCACATCAAGGGAAGTTAAATAAACATGTGCACTGTTCCAAAATGGGAACCGCACATCTACACAAAATTAAATAAACATGCGCACTTGTCTGAATAAGAACCGCGCATCAAGGCAAGTTACATAAATATGCGCACTGGTCCGAAATGCGAGCGTTGTTTGAAGGTACCTATGGCAGACTATCCTGTCTACCAGAGATACAAAAAATCTTCATCTTTTGAAGCCCAATTTTTCAGGAAAATTCCCTTGCTCATGCACGCTGGAATTGGTTTTATTGCTTTTCGTAAGCTTGGACAAACTTGTGTAAAATTCAAAAGTTTTTTTTTTTTTTGGATAATTACAAAATTTGTTTTAACTGTTTCACAACATAAACTATTCTTCCTGTATATAAACAAATGTAAATTATTGCGTAGGTATATGGTTGTTTCCGTATTTTGTCCTTATTTGTTTCTTTATGTTTTATACCCCCTTTAATCATGCGGATTTTCTACACATGTGCAATCGAAACCGTAAACTGGTAAATTGGGATTGATTAATTGAGAAATTCTGTATTCCGATTGCAGACTAACTGGGTAAAAATGAAAGAAATGACAGGGACTTCACCAAAATATCAAATCGTATTTTTAACAACCGTGTACTATTTTATTTTTTTTTTACGTTTTTTTCCCTATTTTAAAGGTTTAACAAGAAACAAGTTTTAGCAAATAATGAGGGCTGGCAAAAATCACATAAAATATATATTTATGATTTTTTATTACGTGGATTTTACGACTTAAACCACCAAAAAAAAAATCGTCATAAAAGACAATAAATTATACAAAATGCCCCTTTTGATGCTTTTTCCGTGCTGAACTGATCAGTACACACAAAAGTATCACTTTGAATCAAAACATTTGCCTTGACTGGTCTTAGTTGACAGAAAAGACAACTGTTGACTTGAAGTGATTGCCTTATGAAACAGCTGGCGAAACCATGTTTCAAGTTCTTGGCTGTGAACTCAGCATAAATGCGGGTTGATTGGGAATTGTGTATTCTGCCATCTGGCACACGTTTGACAAAAAATATCGTTGAGCAACTTAAAAAAGGTGCTGAATTTTCACCCGTAAAATATTTGAAAATTAAAAAAAAATCGTTTGTTGATTTTTTGTCTTTTGGTTTAAATCATATAATATAAATCAGTTGATTTAAATCATACCACAGCTATTTATTACAATTGCTGTGTTCTGTATGAGCTATTTTTGCAGTATTTCTTTTGTTATTATTTTTCCGTGGGTAGGTCGTTTATTCCATGGGTAAGTCGGACGGTTCTACCAACTCTTGATGCTTGTTTCGTTATTAGGACAGACGTATGGTATCGTTCAAACTTGGTGGGATTGTTGCTCAGTAGGTCCGAAAGATTCTGTCAAATTTTGTTGCGAGGAGAACGAACAAGTGCGGTGTATGGCTTCTTCACATAAAACATATGTATATTTTTAACATGATCTTATTTGCAAAATATCTCGATAACGGAAAGTCGTATCGTGTTTTAAATGAGTACTCAGTCGACCGATTGTATCAACTTGTTGCGGATGTATCGAAAATAAGAAAGGCGTATGACATCATTGCGTTAAAATCAGGGCTGGTATGAAATATTTCGAATGAAATATTTCTTGAAATATTTCATGAAATATTTCACTGTAAAAATTTCCAAAATTTCACATGTTTTGAAATTTTAAATAAATAATAAGTTGGACATCAAGAATACCAAATACTGATACTTATCAACGGACATTCATCTCAAGTTCTCAGTTAACACACTGCGTTGGCATAACTCTACCAGTAAACAGTGCGTCCACAGAAATCCTGCGTAGTCTATGACTTTCTAAGGGCTTCTAGACATTTCGGCCCAAAACCATTTCGGCCCATAGACGTTTCCGCCCGGTCCGAAATGGCAGACCTTTTCGGCCCTAGACGTTTCGGCCCACATTTGAACTGCCAAGACATTTCGGCCCACTTTTTCCTCCCCAAGACTTTTCGGCCCACTAAAAAGTTATTACTTAGAAAGAGTTGAAGATTGACTGTCATGTATTCGTAAGTTATTTCAAGACAGCTGTGAAATTTTATTCTTCTAACCAGGTCCAGCGTCTGATGGCTTTCAACAATTATTTGCTGATCATCTCTGGTGTGTGTTGGATTATTTTTCTATTGCAATTCCAAGTGCATTTCATACACCTACTCTGTTATGTGATGGATTAATAGTTAATGAACTGACCGACTGTTGTGTGTGATGTGCTGTTCTGTAATCATCTGCAGAGGATTATGAGCTGATTTACCGACTTAACACGGCGTGTGATGAATTGTTTTGTTGATTGCACCTCGTAGATTCAAATCCACACACAATCAATTAGATGATTCTCGACTTGATGAGCAGGTTAAAAATGGGTTTGTCCGTTGAAACGGAATATTTGTGTGCGACTTGGGCCCCCCTCCCCCTCCACTAAATAACTAGCAGGGCCATAACCACATTCCCTGCAAGCCATAAAAGAACGATTTGGAAGTATTTTGCAATTGATCAAATCTTCACGAGGCTGCCTTTGGTGTTTCAAGTTAATTGCAGTTACATAACATTGATCTTATTCCTGTATGCTTATGTAGGTGTTTCAGGTTTTCATAAGTTGAAAATTGCAATCGTTAAAGAAAAAGCCATATAAGCAATCTGAGATATTACATAACATACGAATTAAATTCAAATAGGAATAGCTACAGTTTCGATTTTTAACAAACTGCACTTCCAGTGACTTTGGAAATATGCATTAACTGTATGTCTAACACAAAATCAAAACATCTGTTTAATGATAGTTTAGTGGGCCAAAACGTCCTGGGCCGAAAAGTCTTGGGGAGCAAGTCTAGTTAAAAATCAGTGGGCCGAAACGTCTTGGGCTGAAAACACGTCGGCCGAGAAGTCTTGGGTCGACTCGTCTATGGCAGTGTCCCGAAATGGTTTTTGGGCCGAAACGTCTTGCTTGCCTTTCTGAGTAACAAAGCTAGCAGTTGCTGGCCTGTAGCACCGTTGGCACATCTACTCCGGGTATCTGAGGGGGTGTTTCTAAGAGGTGAGGAGAGAGGCAGGAGGGTTTATAGTAACTGCTGAAAGGGGGCTCACTGTTAATGGCACAGGGAAAAGAGGTCGGATATGTACACAATATGTCAAAATATAGCTATGTTAGCTAAACAAATAGGGAGCAACTCACGCCCGTGAGCGAGTTTGCTTCTAGTGTAGCACTGTTTGAGTAGTCACCCCTAATTCTGCAATTAAGCAGTGTTTCCCATTAAAACGAGAAAAAATTTTGCCTTTGTCCGGTTTTACGATAAAGCGGTATCAAATTATCCCGTTAAAAATACATAATTTTATGCAATCAACCGATTTATGCGTTTAACCGGTATGCGATTCAGTCATTTTTTCTGTCTATGCGTTTTTGACGGTGGTATAATTAGAGGAACAGACATTACGCATAGCCTGGAAATGTGTTTTTTTCTAATGTGCTTTGAAAGATTTCAAAAATTTCAATATTTCTGAAATATTTTAAAAATTTCCAATTTCATGAAATTTTGAAAAATTTCGAAATTTTTACCAGCCCTGGTTAAAATCTTGTTTGCAAGATTTCTCAGTCGCCGAACATCGGAAAAGTTCAAACTTGTGGGTTTGTTCGCTTCTTGGGTCCGAACGATTCTGACAGATGTTGTCACGAGTGGAAAGACCGAAGACGGTACATGACCTCACCATGTGAAATATGCATCTAATTCGACTGAGATGTTGTGTGCAAATTATCTCGGTAACGGAAAGCCTTATCGATTTTTTCTATGGGTATTTCTTGGGTCAGTCGAACGACTGTTTCAACTTTTGACGCGTGTAAAATGAAAAAAAGTTGTCATTTCGTAAAAAAAGTCGGATGGACTTTAATAAACTTGGTGTAGTTATTTCTTGGGCAAGTGGCACGGTTTTTTTAAACATTAAACTCTTATAAAAAATTAAGAAAGGTGTATCACGTCACCACCACCCCCTCCCCCACCCCCCACCCATCACTTCCCCGTTTTGTCAGCTCTTTTGTACACTAAGCATAATTGTTACCTGCGCTCGGATTTCAGCATTTTCTAGAAGATTCTCGAGTGTTCCTGCATTCTTTAGACTGCTGGAAAACAGTAACAGCATTGCCATGGCTATTTCCTACATTGCCTGTGATTGACCTTTTTGTGCGTTACTGATCTGCAGCTATTACGTAACATTCCACTCGTCCAGGAGTCAGTGTCAGTGTGTGGTGTATTATGAAGTCGTTATCTGCGAGTATTTTTCTCCTTTAAAGTGTGTCACATGATATCTTGTATTATCATAAACAGCTCACCATTTTGGCATTTTGGTTTTTTTTTTTTTTTTTGGCGATACAGCCAAAAGTAGTCAAAATACTATCTAAAATTAGGAAAATGGAAAAAATGCTGCTTTTTCCACAGATCCAAATTGATTGCGTTGAAATCGAACAGGACTGTCCCCCTCCCAAGCTCCTGCATTAGGCTTACAACTTGCTTTGCGATTTGATCAGTACTGGCCAAAAATGGTCATATTGCAGAAAAATCACAGTGTGCTCCTTCTTGAGGCATCATTAACAGTCGAAAGTTGAAGACATCGTCGTGGTTAAGTCGGAAGCGAGAAGGACTGATAAAATATGTATTACATTACATTTGTATGAACTGAAGTTTCTCCTTTCAATTTTGTAATGTCTTCGCTTTTACGGCTGGGAACAATGTCCACAGACATTCTTGTTACGAAAAGTTGCCAGTATTTTTTTTTCTATAGCGTATGTATAAAATATAATAAGAGAAGAGTTTACAGCCAATTGTATTCAATACATTTTCTTTTTTGGATGTCACCTCATTTATACGTGTAAATGGTCAGTTGATATTTTGGCACAGTTATCCAGTGTTTGCTCAAAATTTAGGTGGTGTTCAACATAACCAAAAAAAATATATCTATTTCAGTTAACTACGCATTTTAAGGGCTTCTTTGCAAAAGCATTTGTTTGTTTGGTACATTTCCAATGACAAAAATACAGAAATTAAAAACTGTCTCCGAAGTACGACGTTTTGGAGCAGTAACAAAATATTGTTATGACCTCATTAATTAGCAGTTAAAAATGTCAATTTTTAATGCTTAAAGATAAATTGTTAATGCTAAAAATAATTAATGAATGGGTTCAATGCTTACGTCGTTTCTAACTTTGATAACTAAAATACATTACTTTTAACGGAGGTTTTCCGATTTTATTTATAAACCCGAGTTTTACTGATGTTGATTAGGTTTTCATATCATAGCAAGCTGTCACGTATCAGATTTTGGTAAACCCACAAAAATTCTCGTGTACCAACTTCACAATCTGATATTGTCTCCTCTGTATTGTCGAGCATATTAAGATATGTTGTGTCGCAATAAAAATTACATGGCGTAGGATCTTTTTTCAGTATTTCTGAGCATTGCGCTAAGGTCCGTTTTTATATTTGTCAAAAGTTTCATAGATCTTGATCTGAGAAAACCCCGATTCGACAGACAAAAACGGTTTGTTTGCCTGCTAAAAGAGTTTTTTTTTCCAAGATTACAGCGACTCCCTTTCCAAGTGTATATCAGTGAAATTGAATCTGCGAAATAGTTTTGAAGTTTTGACTGCAGTATAAAGAAATTAACGTTTAAAGGAAATGGCTTTACAGAGGGCATATAAACGGATTCTTACTTTGAAGTTTGCCTAGAAGCTAGGGCGTTTCGACCGTATTAGGTTGGAATAAATGTATAAAGAAATATTATGTGCTGCAAAGGGGAAGTATAATTTATAAAATATGTTTAAGAGCTTATATGATGACGTTTTTTTTAAACTGAAAGTGCGTATGTTGACAGAAAATTAAAATTTTGATTTTTTAGTGTTATTTCTTCAATAATTAATCGTAATAAATTTTCAATGGAAGCGTCACATCCATCAGAAAGTCCAGAAGTACGAATTGGCTCGTATTCCCAAACAGGTTATAATGCATGCAGAATGACATGTATAGTGATACTTGAAAACTCGCGTAAGAGCTTATAACATCTCGAAGCACATTTATCCAAAGAAAATTCGACTTTTGATGGGTTTTTTTTCCCTCATCACTTCTTTATATTTGGACTCAACAAACTTACAGTCGAAACATGGCCTCCATCGGAAATCTCCAAAAGTACAAACTGGCGTATTAAGAGAACAGTGCACAGAAGCCCATGAATCTGAGTTCCTAGTCTCAGGAAATCGAGTGTTGACCAAGAATAAAACACCGTAGTTTCCGACATTGCTAGAAAATTACGAACCCTACCTTTTTCCCTGATAAACAACACGTAGCTTATCCAAACGAATCTCGGTGCGTCTTTATTGATGAAGCCTGACTGATATATCTTTTTATTAAGTAAATGTTGAAAAACTTTCGTCCAGTGTTTTAAATTTAAATGATAACCCTTGTATTAAACCTTAGGTGGCAAGGTATTTTACTGAGAATTATCCAAGGCTCTAAAAGACACTCAGATGTCCACCTTTTCTTCCAAGCAGAAAGAATGACGTTTCATGTTTATTTTGTAGATACGATACCGTTTATTGTTGGTGACGTAGCGGCAGATGTTATTGATGGCAGCGAACAACCAGCATCTTCTGACAATCTCTTCCTTGCTTTCAACGAAATTATACGAAAGGAGGGAACGTTCAAAGGGTGGGAATTTAACGTTGAGACTCCTGGAAGTTTCACGTTTATGGTGAGTTATTTCAGCATGTGTCAGTTCTCTCATTCAATTTTTAGGTATATATTTTAGCGAGCAGAAGCAAAAATTGTTACTGGTACCTGCCGGGCAATGGTAATGAAGTATACGTCTTTGAAGACAATATAAATATATTATTTATCGTAGTAAAGTTTAAACCACTTTAAAGATAACATTAAGTATTAAAATTGTTTCAAAATTAATACTATGTAGCGGAAGGACATTGAGTGACTGTCAGACGATATTTATGTATTCAGTTTTCTTTTTTCGGAGACAGAATAAAAATTACTAATTTGAAGCAGTTAGTTAATTAAGTTAGAATTAATTACATGTTTATGTGAAAAAAAAACCGCCTGACCGAGAAAGTAAAGTTGCGTACAGGACAAGCAAATGTTACATCAAATGTTTACGGAAGTCTTGGAAGAAACTGGCGTTATTGTCATGGAAGTGCTTTATAGCTAACTCTCCTTGCAAGACACCCTTGGAACCAGATATGTCCCTTTCATAGAGATGTGTCTAAATTAGGAATTTATAAAAATATACGTAACAGGGAGCTGATCAACATATATTTTGGAAATAGTTGTTTCTCGATTGGAGGTGCTGTAAAATGGGCGCAATTGAAGACAGAAAAAATGTACTTTTGGTTTACATAAAAACAACATACAGAAGATTTTTCCAACGAACAACCTGTTGATTACAAAAAACGTGTTTGATCTGATTTTGGTTGTGTTATTATAAGGACCAGTCACGGATATCCCACATACTTGTGAACCTCGATAAATCGCTGCTCTACTTGTACATAATCAGATCAAAATCACATCAGACTCCTGATGTTTTGTTGATGCTGTATTTATGGGGTGCTGTTCTACAGACATAGGGTTTTTATTGTAGATTTTACGCCCAAAGTGTGGTACAGGAGAGCAGTTCTGCTTCCGGTCGTATACGTGCATCGGCACTTCCATCGACTGCTCGCGTGAGACGAACCGCTGGGCAAAGCGCTGCACATCAGGCTCGGTGTACAGCTTTACGAGAAAAGAATGCGTCGATACAACGACGAACAATGTTATCCCCAGTTATTTCACAGATTCGTGGCAGAACCTGGCCATTCATGTATGCACCTTTCTACGTGAAATATTTTTCTGTTATTTTTAGTCCCCCGCCGCCGCGTAGCGCGGCTTAGAGGACTATAGTTTTCGGGTCTGTCTGTCCGTTTATGTCTGTCGACACCTTTTTTTGTTAACACACTCAAGCCTACATTTCTTGATCGATTGGGGAAATATTTTACATATGGGTAGTATGGCTGTTAACAAGAATTGGTACAGTAAATGAGCCACGCCAGCCCGAGGACATTGGCCCAGCTAGACTTTAAAAATTCAGTCTTTGAGCACTTGAGTGAGTTAAACATATATTCCTGAATATAATATGAATTGCTTAAGGGCTTTAATCCAAACAAACTCAGATACTGGGATTGTACGCCGCGGGGAACATAGTCACTTTTACTGACCTCCTTGTCTTTTTTTTTTTTCTTCTGCTTGATATATATATATATATATATATATATATATGTATATATGTATATATATATATATATTAGTCCATTCTCTCTTATGAAGGTTAATTTATTTTGGCATATATCATGAATTTTTGTCCCATTTATTGGCATTCTAAATAGAGTTCAGACAGTGAGTGCTTTCAAAAATGCGTGATTTGTTTTTATGTGCAGCAATACGTGATGGTTCACGAAGATTCGTTTACGACGGCTCGCACAGGCACCCAGTACGAGGAGTCGAGTGCCATGGACGTGTATGTAGAGCCCGGTGACGTCATAGCAATGCTGAAGAATACTGGCGCTTTGTATCAGCAAGACATCGCGTCGTCTTGTTACGAGATCTCCGCCTACACGAACCACATTGTTGGCCAGAGCTTCCTTTTCACTGGCGACTACCATGACGGTGATGGTGCCTGCTTCAATGCACAGCACCAGTTTCGCGCCCATTTGCTGAAGGTTCGTGAAAAGACACCTTAACTCTTTTTTTTCAAATGAAAAACAATTCATAATTGCCTTAAGGCGACATTCTTGCGAGAAACTCTTTTCGCGTACCTATATACGCTTGCAGAGATATTCTGTCTTTTAAACGGCTCTTGGCTATGTAAGTTTTCACACCTCACCTTTTGCAAAAAAAAAAATAAATAAAAATAAATAAATACCGTCTCAGTTCCAATCTTTCTCAAATCTGTTTCATCCCGTGGTAAGGGGGGGGGGGGGGTGTTTTATTATCTATTATTTGTTGTTTCTGTAGTAGCAGTATCGGCGAAGTTTAGCTAAAAGTATTCAGAAGTATCCGTGTATCTGTGTGATACAGTACAGCAGAAGTACATAATTCTCCTCGTAGGTGACGCGAGCAAGCTACAAGCATATGTACACGAGCGGTGGAGAGTTTAACGTTGCTGTGGTTGCTGTAAGTAGTCTCAACTATGAAACTGCGTCGACTGTAGTGAGTGTACTGGAGCCGATAGATTCCATCAATTTCACAGCCGTAGCGCACGGTAGGGTTTTTTTTTAAATTTTTTTTATTATTGTTATTAATATTTTTATTATTTTGGAGTGGGCAGATTTTTTTAATATGGAAGAAATCAGAGAAACCAATGTGGCGGAAATCTAATGAAGGGTCTTTGGTCACTCGGTCGTGTACTGGCGCCTCCAGTGAATGTCAGTTTGGTCCCCCGCTATATATGCAGGCGTTCTTGCATTGTGTGGCAAATGCGTCATCATTCAGATACAGTGGTCCTTTTCAACAAATTTATTTTAAAAAAAACTTTAAAAAAATAAAATCTTAAAAACCAAAAGTTTTGTTTTCGTTTTGTACCAAACCACCGGTATGGATTCGTCATAGCCTTGCGAGTCTCCAGGTGTTATTGTGACATTCAGCACCTATTGCCCTCAGTCCACCCCCTCACCCCAACCCACCCCCCCCCCCCCCCCTCTCCCACACGTCACATCAAAGTGGTTAAGAAGTATTGTATACTTAACTTTACGTGATCTTCAGTCTCACATATTCAACTTTGTTGAATATGTGGACTTTCAAAGGTTGTCATTAAAATTCCAGCACAAATGCTCAGTTCTCTTCGTGAAGAAAGCGCCTGTGGTTATGTTTTCATTTTGTTGTTGACACCGTATTGTTCAAATCGATAATTCTGAAGCAAAAAAAAAATCCGGAATAGACTACCGATAAATCGAATGTCACAGAAATCAAAACTTTTTTTTCATTGTTTGATCATTTTAGGTTTCAGACTGTTCAGCTGACACTTTCAGGCATTTTATTGCTTTTCCTGACATTACCTCGGTACACTTTTTTTGTCAGGAAGATCACCTTCCCGTAACACTGCCGATTGTCCGCTGACTGTCCGCAAGCTTATTATTGGAGGTTCAGCTGACAATTTTTAGGGGACTACACGAACTGGTTATTCATACAGTTATCCGTAAAACAGACATTTTTGTATTCATCAGTACATAACCAGTAACGGATATGCATATTTTTAATGCTGGGCCAAATTACCACTCATCATTTGTCTTTTTCTGTTACGAAAACTTACCGCAAAGCATATTGTAAAAGAATAAATGAAAATAGTGTTTCACAGCCGTCGCTGCTTTTGGGTAGTGAAAAGGCGTGGATAGCTTTTTCAACGTCGGACGTTTTCAGTTTCCGGACTGTCCACACGCTTATTATTGGAGGCTCAGCTGACAGTTTTCAGGAGATTGCGGACATTACCCTTTTTTTCCTGACGGCCAGTAATAAGCACCCTTTAAGAAAAATGAAGCATTATTGATTTATTTGACATTCGAATTATTGGTAGTGAATTCCGGAGAAGCCTACCTAAAATATCTAGTTTGTTATTTGCTTCAGAATTCTTTATTTTAAACAATACGGTGTTTGTTTTTAGGTTCTTTTGTCTTATTCTTTTCAGTCCACATAAATAGCGAACATTTGGTCATTATCGCTCACAACTTTAATATTCCTCTCTTTCCTGTGTGAAATGTAGGTTTCGAAAGTTGTCTCAGTGAGGTCTCAAAGACGTCATTGGTCTGGTTGTCGGACTGGTTGCGGAATTGTTACGTCAGTCCGGTATATGTGTGTGTGCAGAGGTTTATTTCAAACCTGTCTCACAGGCCCCATTTAATCGTTTTGTTTCTATATTTGTACGGAATGTTCCCCGGAATTCCGTTCATGAGCGATTATGATCGATTCATCAACAGATAATTGAAGTAGTATTTCTGAATTGAAAATATATCTGTACTTTTCCTAGAAGTTGCTCTTGAAGTCATTTTGACTGGAATTTACACGAATAGATAATGTGTATTCGTTTTGTTTTCACTGTACTATTTGACTTGCACAGAGCGCACAAACACCGCTGTGACCTTCACCTGTGGCCAGCATACGGGTACTGATGTGACGTACAATTGGACGTACACGGACGGGGAACAGGATTCCATCTTCAATGTCACCACGGCCACGCATACTTTCACACAACCGGGAGTGTATACAGTCAGACTGTACGCCTACAACGCTATCAGCAACGCCGAGTATGAAGTAAGAATGAACAAAATTATTTATTTATTTGTTTATATATTTGTGTTATATTTATTCTACATTTTGTTTATTTTTTTTATGGATATGACTTCTGGGCAATTTCCGGTTTGCAATGATGAAATCTAATGTAGTGAAATAAATGGAAAATATCCGACTTTGTTCATTTATTAAGTTACTCAGTTCTGGAAAACAAAAATGATTTACGACTGGTATTACGTACTCGCCTTGGCAAAAAACAGCAAGACATCATAATCCAAGATCCCATTGAGAACTTCGTTCTGACGACAAATTCGACCTTCACCCCGGCTGCCTCGGCCGTTGGGGAGTTCCTGTTCTTCTTCATGAGAATCAGTCGCGGCACCAACGTGACGTACTTCCTCGACGTAGGGGAGGAGTACGGACAGCATTACACATTCAGCATAGACAGGCCGCTGCCGACACCCCAGCGGCTGATGGAGTTCCAAGGTACAGCCAACCCCTTCTGTATATATATATTACAGCCAATCTGTAAAAACCAACGAATGTAAGGATTTGCTGACTTTTTCTGTATAATTGTAATTGTAAATCGCTGGAAATGTAGCACATCTACAAATTTTCTAATCAATTAACGATTATACAGATTCTATACCGTTTCTTTTTGAAATCTCCGCCATATATCTCTTTCCTTTTCGCTATGTTATTACCTTAATGTTTATGTTTCCCAACTTCTTAATGAATTTTTAGCCTGTCTCTTGAATATTCTGATAAAAAAATTTCGAATCTCATAATGCCTATTTCTGATGCTGATAACAACACAAGTACATTAGACCCCATTGATAAAGCGATTGCCACAGCGGAGTCCACCAGTGTATTTTTATTTCATGTTACAAGAGTTTCGAGCGGTAGCGGGACATCCTTATTGGGAGATCGGCAACTACTCCGTATCGGCCAATGTCAGCAATCTCGTCAGCAATGCGACTGGGCACCTGTTTATTCCCGTGCAGGAGACCATCGAGGGTGAGAGCATTGTGGGTAATGGGAGTGAGAGAGGAGAGGGGAGAGCAGGGGTGAAACATTTTTTCGTTTGTACTTCCGGTGGTACTGCGTTTGAGTTGTAAATAACGGTTGGAATGCTTTTGTTCGAACCGAGCACCGTCCGTCTCTGGTTTATCCACCCACTCTGTGAACGATATAAAAATAAAATGTTTTAAATCAGAACATTTTTTTTTTTGGCAGAGATGTCCATTGTCCAGCCGTCTGTGATAGAATACGGAGAAGCCGCAACCATTGTTGCCAGCTATTGGGGCGGTTCAAACATCACCTTCACAGCCAGCCTGGATGGGTCGGCTATTACCAACTTCACCATAGAATACTCGGATTATGATCCCGGCTATGTACTAATCAATTTATCGGAGGCGGACTTGAGCCATGCTCGTCTCTACACGCTGTCAATCACCTACACGAATCTCGTCACGCCCCTCGCCACGGATTATGCCACCCTTATAGTCGATTACAGGTTCGTCACTAGGTGATCATTTATGAAACTAGAGAAAAAAGGTTTCTTTTACGCCAAAATTCATGAGTACCATTGGAGGGTGGGGTAGTGGGGGGCTTTATTACCGTAGGCTTTAATGCATCTGTGTTCGAGAAAGCCCAAGTAAAAATATATTTCAGTAGAATTTTCTGATGTCTTTGAGCTTAGACTAGAGAAGGCCCAGTTGACCACACCCATTATTCTCCCCGTGTCAGACGTGAGGGCGTATGCCTTCTGTTTTACTATGCCTGCGATGAGTTTATAGAGTTTTTTAAAAGTGAGTCATTTCGTAAAAAAAAAAAATGCCCAAAAAGTGGACAAAAACCCCGCCAACGCGAACCCTGTTATTATAATGCTAAGGTACGAAATGCCTGGCAGGGTTACGAAGTGTCTTTTGCAAGGATACGAAGTAGTAGGGTACGAAAAGGTAAAGGTACGAAGTGTCCAGTTCCCATTTGTATCAGAGACATTCAGGCAAACCTCAACGTTTCCATGTTTCCATATCCCCCCCCCCTCCTCCTTGCCCCGCAAAAAAAAAAAAAACAAAACAAAAAAAAACGGTTTCATGAATTTTAATAATTTTATTCTTTTGGAGAGATCAGTATACTGAAGCATCCTGTCTGTATGATGTGAATCCGGTAAATGCAATATATTGTCGCCTGCCTGTCACTGACACGGCTTTCGATTCTTATGTCATCATGTTGCAAATTGATAATCGAATCGGTTTGTTCTTGTGCAGCATTCAGGGTGCAACGGACGTGTATGTCTCAGTTTTACTTGTGTTTTTTTTTTTGATTGTTGGTCGTCGGCTAGGTAGTCGTGGAAAAACAATAATTGCTAAAACTTCACAGTGCCCCATCAATTTTGATGTACATATTTGGTACCTAAATAGCGCGTTTGATATCGTGTTTCCTTTGCTTCTGAATTTCAAAAATGAGGACGCCATTTGCAATTTTAAAGGTACCTGAGTATTTCTGACAAAAAGTCAAAGCTGTTCATTGGAAATGTTAATTGAAAGGTCACGTATAGGATGGATTTTTCACCCGGCGGCCATGTTGGATTTTCATATTTGTTGAACGTTCTCTAGAACGGCTGGTGGACGCCTATGATTAGGGAACAGCCTCGTTTAACAGATCGTGTTTTTTGCTGAAAACTTTCATAATAAATTTGTCACATTAAAAGACCAATATTACCATTACTTCTTCAGTTATTTATGTCAAATTTTTTTTCTGCACAGGAAGATCATTGAGAGCGTCTTACTGTTTCAGTGTTGAGAACTGCGAGATAGAAATGGACCGTCCTTTTGTGCCAGTGAACGAAGTAGTGACCTTCAACATGAGCATCCAGTGGGGCAGTCGCTTCACGCTGACCATCTCGTTCGGGGACAACACCGCTGACTGGGATACGGGCATCACGTATGACCTGGACGGTCGTGACGTCAGCCACCTACCGGGCGCCAACGCCGATCCGTTCTGGATCACGACGCACACGTATCAGTCGCCTGGGAACTTCACAGTCACCTACATGTTCAATAACTCGTTCGGTCCGTCGACATACACGCGTCACGTGGTCGTACAACATGGCGTCGCCGACATGACCTTGACGACGGATTCCCCGGTTGCCATAAGTACATCTTCCGGTGACCTTCAAATTACTATCACCTACACTGGCCTTCCCGCTGACCTTGCAACTGACCCTTACTATCTGTACGATTATGGCGATAACCAAAACGACAGTGGTTCCTTACAAATTGCCTCATCACCCTTTACATCCACTCATACATACTTCGATTACGGAACTTTTAATTTAACCTTGAATATCTCAAATTTGGTCGGCCATATGTTCTTCATAGAAAGTGTAGACGCGGACATTGAGATAACGGGTTTAGTGATATCGGCATCCCCTTATCACTTGAGCAGCGGTGATACGACGAACTTTACTGTAACAATGACGTCAGGCTCACGGATAACCCTGGAGTACGACTTTCAAGATGGCGCCACTGACAGTCAGACGTATGAAAACGCCATTGAGGTTCGGAGTGTTCTATTTTCTGTCGATTTTTTGAAGCAATGATCGTTTGAACCTATTGAAAACAGAACTTTTGATTGAAATAATTGATTTTTTACGTTGAGGACTACATATGTAAACAGTTTGTACGAATCATCGGAAATTAACAATTAGCGTATAGTACTGATTCTATGTAGGCTTTATGCGTGAGATTACTGTTTCAGACAATGGGTATTACTCATCGGTATACTGTTACTGGCAACCATACTGTTACCGTGCGCGCCACGAATTATGCGTCAAATGTTACTGTGGAAACGAGTAAGTACACAGCGCGCAGTACTTGATGGTTTCTAATTATGTGAGTATTGTGTAATAAACACTGCTGTAGTAATAGGGTACAGTGTTGTTACTGTATGTCTCTCTAATCACCGACATTACCATGGAAACGAATAAGTACACATTGTGCAGTACTGTTACGGTACGTTTGAAGCATGAAGCTGTTTAGAATATTTTAAAGGCTTACTGTTTTTTTGGCCCTTATTTTACCACTAGCCCAGGACGTGGTGGTACAGCACCCCATCGCTGACGTCACGCTGAGGTGTGACGAGCCCCAGGCGCTGCTGGAGGAGTCACTGAATTACACTGAGGAGAAGACCTGCCATCTCTTCGTGGAAATCGGCACCCCGCGACCCACCGAGGTGTATTACGAAGTAGGTGATTGAAAAAAAAAGTTCTCGGGTGAAGGGGGTGGGGGAGGGAGAGGGGAATGGAGGGGAAGGGGTGAGTGAGCGAGAGGGGAATGGGGGTGGGGGGAGGGAGAGGGGAACGAGAGGAGGGAGAGGGGAAGGGGGTGAGAGATGGAGAATGAAAGGGGTGAGGGAGGGAGAGGAGAATGGGGGAGGGTTAGAGGGGAGTGGGAACGAGAGGAGAATGGGGGGAGAGATATAGGAATTCAAAGCACCTGAACGTGGATGTTTCTTTACATCATCATTAATTGTGTTAACCTGCAACAAACCCTGATAGATAACGATTTTTTAATTTATTTAAGGCTGAATTTGTTTATGCATCAAGAATGCTGTTGTGTCTCATTTTCGAGTTTTGTTCAGTGGCTGTGGAAACAAAGAAATTTTTTGCGTGTTTGGAAGTTTAGAATGTTGGGGATAAACATATCTGTACTGTGATAACATTTTGTCGGAGCAGGAGATATACCTTATCTCTGTTTACTGTGCTTATTGTAATTCGATAAACAGACAAGGGCGCGTTGCTCAAAACAAACGTTACGCCTTGAACTGCTTTCCCTAACCTTTACTATGGAAAACCAGTTCAAAATGTGTTTAGGGTGACGAATTCACATTTTTTTGTTCTCGCTGTGTTCCTAAATTTTTAATTGACTTTGACCTGGACTTTCTATTTGTAATCAAAGTGAGATTAAAAGCATTTCTTAGTGCAGGCCTTGCTGTGATTGTGCGATCCTGGTGTCAACATTTCGACACTGTTTTGTTTTCTTTTTTCTTTGTGTTATTCCGTCGGTCAAAATGGGAGCATTCTGTGGGGAAGGGGTTAAAATAAGATCGTGCTCATATTTCCTTTGTGTCTGTGTGTAGGTTGATTGGGATGATGGAGAAACTGATAGCGAAACTTTGATCGTGGCGGCAGACGCTGATAGCGCCCTGGATACGAGCTCGCACCTGCACATGGTGACCTTCACCCACCCTTCCGGGTATCGTTCTGCCGGCAACTTCACCGTGGCTGTGCGCCTGCGCAATCTCGTCTCCAACACCGTGGTCTATTTCAACCACAGCATCAGAGTGGGGATAGCCGGCGTGTACATCAATGCCTCCTGGACGGAGGGCAACAGCTCCATGGATGGCTTCGGTAACACTGACAGCGCCTTCCGCCTGTCTGAACCAGTCGTCCTGCGGGCCGGCTATGACTACGGATCACCGACAATGTTTAGTTGGGATTTCGATGACGGCAATGTGCAGAATTCAGGTGCCGATCCTGAAATAAGCCACCAGTTTCAAAATCCCGGAACGTACCAAGTTTCCGTCACGGCGTCGCGTGGCAGCGACTCGGAGACAGCGACTCGTGGTATACTCGTACAACGAGAAGTGCCTTCGTCTCTCCGCATTACAGGGGACTCACCGAGACCGGCCAATAACACAGTCACTTTCCAAATAACCCTTTCCGGTAATGCTGTCACCGACTTGGGAACTGATGCTTGCTACAAGGTCGATTTCGGGGGCGACGCGGACTCTGATCTCGATCTGTATTTTTTCGGCAATTTGACACAGTGTGGAGTATCTTTTCCAAATGAGTACATTTCATTATTGAGTATTTTCAACACTCGCGTGGAACAAGTTTCTCTGTCGGACGTGGATTTAGCAACGCATAGTGACGGCAGCCACATTGTCTACACCGTGTCGAACCACTACATGACCGTGGGGACATGGCCAGTGACCGTCACGGGCGTCAACATAGTGTCACAGGAGGAGGCCACCTTTAATGCTGTCGTCACGGAGGGACCATGTTATAATCCAAGTGTGGATCTGGACTCAGAAAATCAGTGCACCGCAGGGGTGGATTGTGATCCGGTGCGCAGTATTTTGACGAAAAAGCGATCCGACGATATCCTTCTAGAAGCCCGAGTTCGTTATAACTGCGAATTGTCTTCTGTAGGTTTTTTTTTTTTTTTTGCTTTAGTTCTTTTATTTTATTTATTTAGTTTTTGGATAAAGAATTAAGTTACACCCTCTATGCGGAGAACTATAGGGTCAAATAATTTTTTTTTTCTTGAAATTAGCAAAATAACTATCAACATTCCGATTTTAAGAATAAATATAAAATCAAAACCAAAAGCTGATATGAAATTAAGGTGTAGCTGGTACGGTAGGAAGCAACCAAGTAGTTTTTGATATAGTGCTCTGATGTAAGCATTTTTACTTGTTCTATTGATATATGTAAAAAAAAAAGCTGTAGAAAAGTTTGCGTCGCGATAATACAATAGAAATAGATTTGTTTCCGCCTTATTTATCGGGGTTGTTTTGTTCCTTTCAGAGCGCTAGCTTTGTGTGGAGTGCTGCATTGGTGGATGAGAGCAGTGGAGCGGAAACCGACGTTAATTTATCGGTGCAACCAAATACCCTCGAGGGCTCGTCCCTTCGACAGCTGTTTCTCTACCCAAGGTTTGTGCTGCGGATACATTGTATGACACCCCCCCCGCCCCCCACCCCGAACCCCATACGCTGGATCGGTTTACTGTATCGATCTCTGAATCGTTTTCCTTGGGCACACTGTTTATGTGTGTTTCCAGTAGCTCAGATAGGAATTACAATTGTAACTAAACTAAGACTCGGTCACTGCTGGTTTCAAACTTGTATGGAAAAAGATTTTTTCAGATAGAGAACAATATGAAGCGATCTCAAATCTGTTAAGTCGCAAATACTGAGCCTGAGGGTCAGATAGATTTGTCCGTGGACTTTTGGCCGGCTAACTCCAAATTGATAGGTGACCGACGCAGTGTTAGTTGCCCGGTGTTTGTTACAAAATTAACTGGTCGGCACATAAAAAAGACTCAAGAAATGGGTGTCTTAGGTACACGCGGTGTTTTTTTTTTCAGTTTTAAGTTGGATTGACTTAAAATTTGAAGTTGTATTGAAAATAGATTAGATTCCTGCAGTATGCTGATATACCGATACTCACCCAGTGGTATGTTCCTGTAGTGTTCCGGGGGTATGCTCGTATTCTCTTACAGTACTCTCCCGGTGGTGTAGGCATCTACTGTTCCATTGTTCAGTGGCCAAAGGGTGTCCCATTTGCTTTCCTGATTGCCAGTACGCATGTTAAAAAACAGTAGCAATTTTCATGTGCGTGTTTGATATCATCATAACAACATACCTGAGCGACAGAAAACAGCTTTAAGGAATGCAAAAATGTCTGATTTATAAAAGATTGCAAGTGTACAAGACTCGTCAAATAAAATTAAAACAGATACTGACGTTTGGATCGCAGTTTCCCTCTCAGCCTTGCGTACCGTTCGCACTCGCCTTTCGGGCTAGTATTGCAATGCTACAGATCGCGGGAAGTTTTTTTCGGATCAGTCCTGCCGCTCGTATGGTTTTATCCTTACATTCACTGATATAATTATTGCGCATGTTTGTGTTTCAGGTCACTGCCGTATGGTCTGGTCAGAATTTATCTGAACGTCTCCATGGTTGGAATCAATAATGTGTTCAATAAAAGTAGCATCGATCTTTATATAACGCAATCGGAGCTTGGCGGAGAAATAGCTGGTAAGCACGCATTGGTAGGGAGGTGGTGGGGGTGTCTAAAAGGTCGAATGTTTACGTACGTTCTTTATGGAGGCGATCCCTTGATTGCTATATATTTTACTTGTTTTTATTCTGTCTATAGTATGCTACTGTATATGCTTCTCCAAGGTTAGAATAACAAATTCAAATCTATCCACCAGGTGGCGTAACGGTGTCTAGACAGTGGAACACGACCATTATGATCGATGCCCGGTCTCTCCTGAACGACCCTGATGCGGAGAGTGGTGATTACTCGGGGGTCACTTGGACGTAAGTGTGTGTGTTTGCCCCTCTTTAGCCACTTTTTGTTTCGCACAAAATTACACGTTTATTTTGTTTTGTTTTTTTTGTTTTGCCGAAGAAAAGGTGGTCCACACCATATCATGGCCGGGTGTTATAATCTAACGCGAAAATCGTTCAATCAATCAATCAGTCATCGGGAATTTAAAAAACACTGATAGCAGGAAATGATGTGAACAACGTGCTATAATGTTATTTATTAACACCCTTACAAGTCTTGGATACATCCTAAGTATATGTTTGCAGGTGGTATTGCAAACGGAGCTGTGAAAGTTGGCCCAGCTTTGACGTCAACTACGTCATTACCGACACGTCATTCACATCATGCGATGACCCCAGCGGCCCTGGCGATCAAGGCTGCCTGTGGAACGACGGGGTTAATGGACCAATTCGTAAGATTTTATTTGAGAACATCAACTGAGACAGATATTGCTGAAAAAGTCAATTATTTGAGATTTATGTTGCAATTTATATGGTGACTAAGCTCTGTTTACACACTATAAAAGTTCTGGAGTAAAATTGCTTACTTGACATTAGAGGTTCTGTTTACGAGTAGACAAGACAAACTGTAGAGCGCTTTCACCCGGGATTTATATCTACAGTCGTATAATTTGCCGTATAGTTTGGTTGTATGTAAACACAAACATATCGCAAACAGGCCATTTCTGCGGGTCGCCACGTGTGCCTGCTTTACGCAGTTCCATAGAATATGGTGTTGGACATTTTTCTCTTTTACTTCTTCTATTTTATTTTATCGTATTTATTTATTTTATTTTATTTTATTTTTTTTGGGGGGGGGGGGAAGGTGGTTTTTATATAATTCAGTGCAGGCTTAGGATGGGCAATACAACAAATATTTTTTGATTCCCTATGGCAAAAATATTCCAGAAGAAAACAAACAATATTTGTAGGACATTCAATATTCCAGATCTGACGGATAATTGGCTGAATTTCTCAGCCGAGCTCTAGACGTGGATCATGTGAAATTAACTATAAGACAGGCAGGTTTATACCAGGGCTGAGAAATTGATCCAGATTATTCAAGTTATTGCTGTTTCCCCGTGTGTTTTGAAAGAACCCCTGGTGGGTGGAGACGATGGTGAGTTCACGCTTGACACGTATAACGTCAGAGAGGCGGACACAATCAACGTCAGGGTGGTCGTCACCAAGGATACGCGCATGGTCGTGTTGCGTCAGACCATCGAGATCGTGGAGGGAGACCCGCCAAATATTAGAATTGTGTAAGTCCCTAGAAAAACGTTAACCAGTCAGTACAGATTTACGAAGTAAATACAACTGTCCAATTTGCTTCATTGGATCGTTTGTTTAGTTTAGAACAAGAGCTGAATTCTGAAAATGGTCGTGCCTGAGCGAAATGGTCTATTTAGTTAGGTTCACGTCTTCCAAACTGGAATAATTTTTATGTTCCAAGTTTGAAGAAATTGTAATTCATTCCACGCTCTCGTTGCGTGTTGTAGTGCAGATGACAGTATGCACGAAAAGTATACTTTGATCTGTTTTTCGTCAGGTGCCGTACGAACTGCGAGACTATCGTGAACCCGACGGCCCGCTACTCGATGGAGAGTAGTATCAGCGGCTGGCGTGTCGGCATGCAGTTCAACTACTCGTGAGGGCCATTCGGTTTTTGTTATTTTTTTGTAGCCCAGAATGTTAACTGAGAAAGCGTCGGGACTTCTGAGCAGTCATCACTATCGTACTCTTACTGTTCTAAGCAATAAATTCCATGATTGCTATTAATTTAATATAAGGTTCGCATTTTTTTTTTTGAAAGTGTCTGAAAAAATAGCATTTTTTTCGCGCTCGTCAACAACTTATTTTCCGAAAGTGGTAACTCGTGTTCATGGACTTGTGTGCATCAATCCTAAGTTATGTCTTGTAGACCCAAGGGAGACCAAAATCTACTCAAAGTGCAATTACGTAGGAATAGTGTCGCCTGAACACAACTTATTGTGTGCAATTTCCGTCTGATTAAGAACGGTTTAATCGAGTACGTCACGTAACAGCGACTGGCTTTAATCGTCTAATTCTTGTGGTGGTATTATAATTTACACTGCTTCCAAAAACCTCTGCATGAAGAAAGTACTGAGATTTTAACTTCCACTCATATAGAAATGCCTCCAGCAGCTGTATTCACAAAAGTTGACTGTACTACCGTAAACCTAGTTCAGTCGTTCTATCTGTATGACGCAAACAATTGTCATATGGACCTGTTTTGTTAAGCGGAACAAATTTAATAATCTACTTTTGGATATCTTGGTTGCTAATGGTGCAGTTAACAGAATCAATTAACTTTTGTGAATTCGGCCGCTGCTCTTCAAGCCACCTTTATGTTGTGATCCGAGAACGTGGATGCTGCCTGTCATGTAGTTAACATGGGAGTGGGTTTATTTATTCAGATATACGATGGTGCTGCCGGGCTAGAAAACAAATCAGTTACATTCATGCGCTGTTTCGTGTTTTAGTTGGTCGCTGTACCAGATCCCTAATGCGAACGTCGAGGATGAGAGTTACGGCCAGCACCTTGTAGAAGCCGTTCAATGGACGGGGTACGCCTCCACGGGGGTTCACAGGGCCAATCTAGCCATCGATTCTGGTCTCTTCACCGCCTTCCCCAAGCACAACTTCACGTATAGACTCCAAGTGGAGGCCCAGCGCCTGGGTTCTGAAACTTCCGGTAAACATGCCTGACACTTCCAGTAACATGTCTGACTCTTATGTTGAACATGTTTGACACTTCCGGTAAACATGCCTGATACATCCATATCTCACACTTCCGTTGAACAGCTTTATACTTCCAATAAACATGTTTGACACTTCTCGTAAACAAGTCTGACACTTCTAGTAAACATGCCCAATACTTCTGATAAATATGTCTCATTATGACGGTAAAAAATGTGGTTGCTGAAAAAAAACTTGGTGTTGCTGTGCCATATGGTGCATGACAGCAATTGCCGAATAAAACATAAAAAGGAGTGGTTGATATATAGCAGCAACTCCGTCGAGGGTAGGCACTTGGCCAATGAGCACAAGGCGCGACCCACAGCGGCATGGCGAAATGTTCACTGTCGACAGCCTAGGGTGGCGAATGTTTACGAATCACGCGCCGAGTTTAGAGGGTTGTTTCAACCAATCACAAGCCAGGGAAAAAATTCGCTGTCTTTTGGTTGGGCAGAGACACTTACCATAAAGCATACGACCGCGACCGTTTTAAACGAAAATAAACGTTATTTTATTCATTGTAAAATATATAAATAATAACTTTTTAAGTCTTGTAGATTAGATATTTTGTGAAAGTAATAATATGTTAAAAGTTTTGGAATTTCTTTTGGGTAATCAAACGTGAATTACTAACATTTAAAAGAATAACTAAATATGAATTCATAATGCAAAGATTTAATTTTATTTTTTTGCCAAAGGATGATAGAGTTTTGAATAGCAAATAGCATGAAATTATTTACTCTTTGTATCATAATTAGAATGAAACATTGTGAACTTACGACTGTGATCAACAGTTAATTTTCCTCATATTCATATATTTGACCTGTGTAACATAACGGGAATATTGCAGTGATAATTACTGTTTTATCCAGTGTTACTGTCACGTGACATGGCACAGCGTCTTGTTCTGGAAGTACATGGCTCGCCATACGTCATAAGTAGGCTTTTTGTTTTCTGTGCGCCAGGGCGTAGTGTGCGTGACTTCACCATCAACGACGCGCCCACGGCCGGCGAGTGTGATGTGTGGCCGTCCAGTGGTTTCGCGTTTGCCACGAGATTTAACGTGAACTGCAGTACTGACTTCCAAGACGATGAACTGCCATTGTCATACAAGGTCGGCCATAGGCAAATTGGTCAGGAACAAATCACATGGATTTTTTCAGGTAAAACCAAGTAATTAATCCGGCAATTATTTAGCAGATACCGATTGGTTTGAGACGAACGCGAAGTAAATATCTACTTAATTCAAAATAAGTCAGCACCTGGTGTATTAGATCTTGATCTTGGATGCAGGAAGCAGCTTGCCTATGGGTGAGGGCAAATTTCTGCCGCCAGGGAGCGCTGCGTACGGCTACATGCTTCCGGTCGTGGTTAGAGTGACGGACCGCATAGGCTCCGAGACGTCACTGTGGATGAACGTCACGGTAAGGCGACATTATGCGAGTGACGATACACGCTCTGGCGTATGACTGGCTCCGCTTTGGCTGCTGGGGATTGGCGACGAATATGTCGGAGAAATGCCTCCCCCCTACTTCTCCGCCCCCCCCCCCCCCACCCCTTAATGAAACACAAGATTCATGGAGGGAGAGATATAAATAGGGATTGGTGTTTTGTCTGAAAAGTAAAGGGGGGGGGGGCGGGTGTGGGTGATACCACAAAAACGTTTTGTGGTACATGAATTTAGATACTAGATAGGCAATGCTGTCGATCCAAGGCAAAACACAAGTAGTGATGTAGTATCATTTTACCACAGCCACTGTGATTAAGTTACATACAAAAAGACATTAAAAATGTTCACTTGACAAAATTAACATCATGCACAAACGTCACAACGCCCTAGCAGTTCGTCGCAACACGAAAAAGTTGGGTACCACCATGGAAGACTGTTAGCTCATTTGGTTTGACCCAGTACCCCCCCCCCCCCCCCCACTCCATCCCCAAGGTCCTGGGTTCGAATCTAGCCAGGGGTAGTAAGCAGGCTATTTATCTTCGCTCCCATTGGCTCAGCTAGGCGGAGGGAGGGGTTAAGATCACCTATCTCGAAATTCAAAATTTTAATATTTTGACCATCCCTTTAAAAATTGCTTCAATGGAAAGTTTCCTTTTCTAATGTTTTTCAATATATTTGTGTAAACAAAAGGTTAACCCGCCTACTGCGGCGGCGACAAGGTCCATCGTACAGAACATCACGTCGGAGAACTTCGATAGCCTGCTGGAGGCTGATACGGATGAGGAAAGGCTTGTCACAATAGGAGTCTACTGCTCCGTACTCAACTACGAGAGTGACCTGTCGACGGGCGAGAGCCAAGCACGTGAGTCTCGGGGTGATGGAGGGGGTGGGGTGGGGGGAAGGGAGATACGGATGGGAGATACGGAAGGTAACCAAATGCAGGTATGATGAGTTGGCAGGTATGGTGAGTTGGCAAGTATGGAGGGTTGGCAGGTATGGAGAGTTGAAAGGTATGGTGAGTTGACAGGTATGGCAAGTTGCAAGTATGATGAGTTGGCAGGTGTGGGTGAGTTGACAGGTATGGAGAGTTGGCGGATGTGGGTGAGTTGACAGCTATGGTGAGTTGACAGGTGTGGTGAGTTGACAGATATGGTGATTTGGCAGGTGTGGTGAGTAGGCAGGTGTGGTGAGTTGGCAGGTGTGGCGAGTTGCAGGTGTGGTGAGTTGGCGAGTATGGTGAGTTGGAAGGTATGGTGAGTTGGCAGGTATGGTAATTTGGCAGGTTTGGCCAGTGGGCTGGTATGGCGAGATATCTGTAAGCCGTCTCAATAACAACCCGTTGTACCCATCTATATATCGTACACTTTTAGAGAGTTTTGGTTTCCCGGGTTACTCTCGGTTGCCAGATTTTATGCGGTTCGATATGTGCAGTAGTTTACTTTTCTTTTTTATTCCCCACAGGTGGGGACTATATGCGATCCACCGTGTGTCGGTCTGTCATCAACAGCTTGTTAATACGATAACTTAAAAACTGCTGCAAGGATTTTAATGAAACTTGGAATGTAGCTTCTATGGGAACTAACACAGATCGGTATTGTAAACGGGCCAGGTTCGCCCAAGGAAAATGCACCAGCTGGAATTTCAGCTCTTGATTGACTATTGATGGCCGTGTTTAACTGATGGGGGCCTGTGGGGAACATGTGTGCACACTGCTCTAGTTTTTTTATGTAATTGTCAGTCTTGGAGAGCTGGAGGGAGCAGCTAAATGATCCGACTCTATCGGACGAGGAGAGGGAAGCTATCCAGGCTAATATCGATGCCGAGATGGAAAGACAAGAGCAGGCCGCCCAGACGGTACGTCGCTCGCACTGGTCTAACTCACTGAATTCAGGGAATTGATTTAAAATTGACGGGGGCCAGATAAACAGTGAGTTGGCATGCTGTTACTGCGAAGGGAAACCTAGAAAAAGTAAAGAAGTAATTGCAGACAGAAATAACATTTTGAAATATAATTGATTAACGTATTGTCATGGGGCTATTCCCATACATGGCTGGGGTTGTAAAGCACGAAAGACACCCTTGGAATTTCTACTACTCTAGTGAGCGTAAAACGATCATTTGCTATTTTAAGTTCTCAAATTGTCGATTCTTTTTCGTTTTTAAACGCAGAAAAATCCTGATCTTCTCTTTTTTTTTTTTTTTTAGTTTGCAAATTGATGATCTTTTCGCTTTTTGCTAGGAAATTTGCGACAATTTCGACTTGACGCGTAAAAAGTGCGATCTTTTCGCTTCTCAAATGTCTCTTTCCATGGCTAAATGTGCGACATATATACTAAGAACTTAGACTAAGAATTCCTAAATAATCACACTGATACAGGGCTGGAAATTAGCGGGGGGCCTAAGGCCATCTGATTTTGGTTCGAGCTGTTGCGTCCCAGGCTGCGGTGCTCGGAGGTTCCCTGGAAATTGTCCCGAGTACATGCTTGTGTATATCACGTCTCCACTTTTCGCTTGGGACCCCTGGATCTGTTTCCAGGTCTGCTGATAATAAATAAACCAGTATACCTTATAGATATGTTCGTATTATTTTGTATCAGGCGAGAGGAGTTATGCTTGAGTCTATAGCATCGACAGAACCCCAGACGCTGACGGCTGTAGACCTGGTCATGCAAACAACCTTTGCTGTTACTCAGAGCCCTGAACAGGTCAACTCCGTCTCCATTGTGAGTTGTAAACAAACTCTTTTATAACTCAGTTTTACAATGGCGTGAAATTCTTCTGCAATTCAGAAAATGGTGTAGATATACCCAAATTACGGTAACCTCACTACAAATCTTCCTGGTCAAAGTGACAAAAAATCTGCAAAAAGTGCAGAGCATTTTTTTTTGTGTTATTTTTGTTTCGTTTGTGGTTACTGGTACGTTATGCCCATTGCTGCTGCGTAAAATAATGATAAAGGAATTTATGTGTTTACTAGTTTGGCTCATCGTTCGCATCAACAGAAGACCAGCTAAAAAACACGATCATCGATTATTCTGCATGTGTTTCATAAGTGCAACTTTCTTGAATACAGGACACGTCGTTATCTATAATCACAAACAGTATCCAGGTGGTTTCGTCTGTGAGCAGCCGATCCACGGACAGCGCAGACGACATCGAGCGCAGCCTCAGCTCCGTCGTCGCCACTGTCGGTAAATAACCACGCCAATAACCATGCTTATGTCACTGTCGGTAAATAACCACGCAAATAACCATGATCTGCGTCGCTGTCGGTAAATAACCACGCAGATAGCCATGCTTATATCACTGTCGGTAAATAACCACGCAGATAGCCATGCTTATGTCACTGTCGGTAAATAACCACGCCAATAACCATGTTTATGTCGCTGTCGGTAAATAACCACGCAGATAGCCATGCTTATGTCGCTGTCGGTAAATAGCCACGCCAGTAGCCATGCTTTTGCCATTGTCGGCAAAGAGCCACGCCAGTAATCATGCTTGTTCTACGGTCGGTAAATAGCTACGCCAATGACCATTGCTTATGCCACGCAGTTAAATAGCCTCACCAGTAAACATGTTAATGTCAGTGTATATCCATGTCAATAACCATGCGTATGCCACTGTCGGTGAATAGCCACTACAGTAACCATACTTATGTCACTGTCGGTAAATAGCCACAAAAGAAAATAAGCTTATGCCACTGTCGGTGAATAGCCACAGCTGTAGCCATGCTTATGACCCTGTCACTACCTTTGACCATGTTTCTGTCATTGCCTGTAATCAGCCTCACCTGTTGCTATGTTTTTGCCGAAATCGTAAAACGGCCACCCCAGTACTGTTGACATATAGCCGTGCCTACAACCATGTTTCAGCAGTGTTTGCACGTAGTCGTGCCTTTGTGTGGGCTTCTGCTACTGTTGGTTTCTTTGATACCAAAACCTTTGTTACTGTTGATAAATAGCCTGGCCGTTATCTCTTTCGCAAAGATGCTTGTTCCAGTTGAGTCCTGAATGTGGTGTACAGTGTTCGCGCCTGAACCCGAGTAATTGTTTTGTGTTGTTTGTATTATCAAATGACTGACAGCCGTTCAGAAATTTGTCTTCAAACATGCTCAACCGTGAAAACGTGGCAAGCAACGTTTAGAGTAAAGGGCATTGAGCCACAGTTACAATTTCCGCACGTATGTGGGTACGGTAATAGCGAAAGGCGTTATGTAGAAACGAACCAGTAAAGTTTAGCCTCCAACCGGAGGTTTGGGAGTTGTCCATCTGTCTGTCCGTTCGTCGGTTCGTCCATTGTTACTCTCACCTTGATTATTCCCCTTTTCTTACGATACTTGGTACACTGAAGGCCTATCTTGATTTTGATCCACTTTTAGTGTCACAATGACCGCCATTTTGGAGTTTTGGTTTCTACGATGAATTGTCTTGCAATCAATTAATAAAGTAAGAGTATTAAAGTGCATATAGCAGCGATTACCGTGTCCTAATAAAGTTATATTGTATTTCTGTTATGTTCTCTGTTTTCGTGAGAATCCAAGAGACCATCTGCTAAATGATTTAAATTTTACGGTAACCGTTTGCAGTTATTGTGGTGGAAGTGGCACGGTGTTTCAGATAACGTCAGAATGTCGGTGGACATTCAAGTCACGGGCTCCGGGGCTAGCAACAACACCGGTGGTAATGATGAAGAGAGCGACACGGCTGATGTGAGTTACGTCGCCACTTCTTGACCTTTTTCCTCGGGGAGGGAGAGGGGAGAGAGATGGGCACTGCCATAGGGGTTGGGACAAGTCAACCCACGACCCGACTCAACCCACTTTGGTCATGTCAACCCACCGTGTCGCGGTCAACTCAACCCACCCTACCTAAAGACTCAACCCACCCTGAAAGTCAACTCAACCCACCCCAAAACCAACGCAACCCGCCTGTATTAAATCGTTCTAATATGAAAACATAAAACAAAAATGAATATAAATGTTAATTTGAAATAGGTTTAGTTGAAATACAAGATGTACATGAAAGCAATTTCCCAAACATTGGATCTTCTCTGTGATCCATTGTCAACTCTATATCACAGGAAACATCTGAAGTGAAGAGGGGTCTTCTATTGTGTGCAATTAGGAATAACACGCTGAGTACAGATTTAGTCTGATGTCGGGGTAGGGGGATTGGTATTACGGGTTGATTCCAAATCCCGGTTGGGATTAAGGCGTACATTCTTATCGCAATACAAGGCTGGCATCGGAAGGAAAGCTAAAAGGGGCCTAGAATAGCAAATATCGCAGCGTCTCTGCCAACATCAGTAAGTACTGAGACGATTACAGGGGTGGGTCGTGGTCAGTACCTAGGTTATTAAAGGCGGTTGGTACGGTGTATGCAGCTGATGTGTAGAAACCAACCGAAAGTCAAACTGTGGTGAAAAAGATGTTTTTTATGATGTGTAAAATGTGGTGTGTAAAATGTGGACTGTGCAACATTTCCCTTGTAGTATTTCAGCCGCTTAGGAATGTTAACGTTTAGCTATTTACATTATATACGCATTTTTAACAACAAATAAAATTTGGTAGCAATTACAAATAAATAAAATATATTTAGTGTGTATGTACTACTGCATCAGTAAAATTACGATCTTCAAGGTTTCGCGTAAGAAAACGAATTTGTTAAATAAATCATTGCTTTAGAGTACTGTGTTTCTCTTATTTAGCCCTTAGGGACAAGAGTTGAACACGGAAGTAATAAAATTTTAAAAATGGGTGGGTTGAGTTGACTCAGAGTGGGTTGAGTTAGTATGAAAAAGTGGGTTGACTTGACTTTCAGGTTGGTTTGAGTTTGCCAGGGTTAACTTGGTCGTGGGTTACCTGACCCAGAACCTATGAATCCGGGACAGAAGGGCCCTGGACAAAAGGGCCTTGGACATAAGGGCCTTTCCCAAAACGGCCTTTTCCAAAAGGGCCTTTCCCAAAACGGCCCTGAATGAAAAGGACCTTGAGAAATTTTTTGTGGACATGGTTCTCGAAATTATTTTTATTTTTTGTGTAATAAAATAACAGCTCCAACAACAAAGTTTATAGATTATGTTGCCTGATTCATTCACATCATTTGTGTATGGCGTAGGGTATTCACAATTACTCGAACAGCAATAAAAGTCTCGAGCCTAACGGATGGATCACTACGCCCCTATCGAGATGCTCCCGCTTAATATACCTCCATCGTATGTTGTGTCCGACTCCTAGAAGGAACTGGGAAACGGATTTGCGTTCTGCAGCGCGGTCCAGGCACAACGTTTTCAGTCGCCGTTGCAGTGCGATGTATTCCCGGCGAATGCGCTTTTTCGAAGGCTCTCTTCGTAGGTCTTGGTCAGTGAGCATGCGTACAGTGCACTCCTCGCGTTTCAGGCCAATGATGAGCTGCCAGATGGAAGGGTGATTATATCCAGTCAGCTGAGAGAACCTGTGGTTCCACCCCTCACACTGGTTGTTTGTCCTCGTTTCATCGTTCACAGTGGCGTCGGGGACGTTCCAGAGTTTCGGCAGATACAGCGGTGGGATCCGCTTCACATGAACGCCTTCATCACTGGCCTGCGGGCGAGCTCGACGAAACGTTCCGGTCACATGAGGCGTAGAAAAGGTACTCCAGCAGAGGTTCGGCGTCCTGAGGAGTGTGGTCAGGCAAGAAGTAGAGTCCGTCACTGACGTCATCAAGCGGCAAAAACGCTAAACCGTCAAGGTGACCACAAGACAGCTTGAAATCTTCGTCTTCCCGGTACCGGTTAACCTTCCCTAGTTCTTGGATTTTTTGCCACGCCCGCATGTGTCAGGTGGTAGAAGCATCCCCTAATATCCAACTCTGAACCGAGGACCGTTTCAAGTGTCCTGATGGCAGCAAGCTCGAAGTCAAAGAGAATCGTGATGGGAAGTAATTGAAAGAGTTTTTGCAATGAAAAACATCAAGGCAGTGATTGGTACAAACAGGGATTATCCTGTGGTACAGTGCTTCGGAAATCTCAAGAGAGTGATGGGGAGTAATTGAAACAAAACATCAAGGCAGTTATCTGTAAAAACACAATGAAGTTTGTTTTTTGACTTGTTATTTTATTACATATTTTATTTAATAATTGAAACTCAAAATCCTAGAAAAAAATTCTCAAGGCCCTTTTGTCCAGCTTTTCATTTAGGGCCGTTTTGGGAAAGGCCTTTTCGGGAAAGGCCGCTTTGGGAAAGGCCCTTATGTCCAAGGGCCTTTTGTCCAAGGCCCTTCTGTTTGGATACCAAAACCTATATATATATATATATATATATATATATATATGTATTGGTAGGTCATGTTTTTAATAACTTTTTCTAGCCATAGCTAATCCGTAATGCGATGACTGAGACCAAAGTACCCTTTTCGGTCTCACTCAACCATGACCCTAATCAATGACTAAAGTCATTGTTAATGCCATACCGCAGTTGTCACTTCAACAAATATGTTTCTGACAATCCAACACGCATTTAGTTGACAGCGGATGGTATGCGCCGGGGATTTACTCCTGGTATGACTAAACACTGTCGGGGGTGGGGGGTGCTCTCTGAATTTGAGGAGGGGGGGGGGGGATGTGAGGAGGCGTACAAATTTCTGGATCGTTGATTCGTTTGCTGCAGGCGGTGAGACAAATGAACGAGATCGTGGTCCTCCTGCAGACCACGGCCTCCGTTATGGCCTCGCCGAAGGTGCCGGGCGAGAGCGACAGTGTCATCCCTGCCAGTCGCAACGCCGGTACTGCACTGGGCTGTGGGAGCCACCTAGCGGAGGACTTCAGTAACAGTGTGTATTGCTGGGGTGGAAAAACATGTTAAAATGTGTGTGATATGTCCAAAGACGTGTATGCCCAAAGAAAATTTGTGGTGTATCCGAAAAGAATTTTGAGTATCTGTGGTATATCCGAAAATAATATGGAAGTATTTGTTGGATATCGCCAAAGAATTCTTATATAGATGTGGGATACCCCCAAAAAATTTTAAAGTATGTAATATATTAGTTTACATGTTTAACCACTTCTGACGTAGGCAGCTGATAATAGTGGCGCTCTACCAGAGTGTTGTCACTTTGCTGATCTTTCGTTGCTTATTAAACAATTACAAAAAAAAAATAGCGTTGTCAGCGAGGGCTTAGTAAACTATTAAACTGGTCACCGCGTGTGGGGAGGGATGGGGCAGTTACGGACCCCCTCCAAAGAAATCACAACTAAAGCGTGTAGAGTTGTATTCATGGCTGAAACCAGATCTGAGGACGCAGGGAGGGGGGGGGGGGTGCAGGGATCACAGATCCGCTTCCCACAAATACATCACAAATAGAGGGATGAAGTTGTAAGGCATGAAGTATGATCGAAGTGCTCGCATGATTAGTCTGCACGTCCAGAATGCTTGCTTAGACCTTAGAATGCGTGCACACTTAAGAAGAACAATTACAATGCTAGCGCAGTTGAGGTGTAACTGATAAATGGAAAAGAATCGTCCAGACAGCTGATATTTTAATCGCATGTACATTTCACGAATTCTACTTATAGAACTGGATTATTTATGCAAAGGTATGAACATGGTAATAGAACATACTGATATATCTGCAAACAACATTTCACTGGAAGAGTGAATCTAAATGATATTTCAGAAGAATTTGCCGTAGGCGCAGGGACGTTACTGGGGATAAGTGCCAGCGCCCTGTCCGATGGGAATTCAACTCACACCCTTACCTCTACGGTGAGTCTCGCGATAAATGATGCCAATATACAGACGAGTTCTGTCGTGCAGTTTTGGCCATCTTGCTTGGGGGGGAATTAGCGACAAAGAAGTCGGCTGCTCAGAGTAAACGAAGGATTAATACCTACAACTATTTCCAAACGGTTGCGAATAGGATTGGTCGAAGTGGCAGTGTTCAATTAAACTTAAAGATGTAAAATTGGTACTAATAATAAAGGGAGCGACTTGGAAATCGTGACGTCATATCCTGTTTGTAACATGCAATGCTTCATGTGTTTCTGCACGCGTGAGCAGTCGATGTACTTCTCAAGCAACATCTATAGCGCGCAGGACGTGGGATCCGTACAGGTGTCCGGCTCTCCCGTCATGTCCCTGGAGCTCAGTGACGACAACGGCACCGCGATATCGGTGCAGGACCGCCCGGAGTTGTTTGAGACCGTCCTGGAGACGTCGGTGAGTGTCTGGGCTGTCGGGGATATTAGCCTCATCCGGTTGGTGAGTGTCTTGGCTGTCAGGTATATTAGCCTCATCCGGTTGGTGAGTGTCTGGGCTGTCGGAGATATTAGCCTCATCCGGTTGGTGAGTGTCTTGGCTGTCGGGGATATTAGCCTAATCCGGTTGGTGGGTGTCTGGGCTGTCGGGGATATTAGCCTAATCCGATTGGTGAGTGTCTGGGCTGTCTGGAATATTAGCCTGAGACGAAAAATTATTGTTTTGCCCATTATAAGCTTCTATAAAGGATTTCGTAAAGCTAGAAAAAGTTATTTCACCGACGCCATTTTTTTTTAACTATAATGTATTTATTTTGGGTTGACTAATGCTCGATGGGATTGTAGAACGAGGAGCCGGATGTTGTGACGGGCGATACGACCGACTACGGGGACACGATGACGGTACACCGTCTGGAGAACTACACTGTCGGCTCTGCCTTCCTTCTCTACATTTCTGTCAATGATTCAGGTGGGCGCTCCTTCTAATCCCATAGCTGTTGTCGTTTCTAACCAAATGAAACCTGAGGTTACGGTGGCTAAGTGAAAAAATTGCAATGTCAGATTAAGTTAATGCCTAATAATAAATTGTGATTGGCTGTTGCATACGGGATGTATGTACAAAAGAGGGAGTGTTGTTATTCCGCCCAAACCATATTTCTCTCGGTTGTGATTGGTCGTAATTTATGAAACGTTTCGACGTTTCGCCCAACTCAGAAATGAAAAGACCAGATCGCACAAAATAAATGGTCATTTCGCCCAGTGTGGCAATTGTTCATTCGAGGTATCGAGTCCGGAATAGCAGTTACGACGCATTAAAATAGCAATTAATCTGATAAGTATGTATGAGCCATACGGCTTTTATATGTTATAGCCTATACTAGATTGGCATTTAATTTGCAACCTGAGCTAATTGCAATTTAGGTGAGATGCAGTTGAGTTCTTCGAATCAATGTTTTCAATTATAAAAAGGCACTACTGGATTACCTATTATGTTTCCTTTGTTATGAAATAAAAGAATAAAGCCCAGATTACATTATGTTACGATCTAGGATATCGGGTGAATCGATCAGTCTTTTGCGCGAAATGTCTCAAGTTTGTTGGGGAGAATTATATTTTGGGCGAAATGACGACCTCAGCAAGATAACTGAATTTGTTCATGGCTCTAGAGGAAGCTGAAAGTCAGTGAAGGCATCTTTTTGCATGTTATTTATTTAGTATTTATTTTTGGCATGTATTTCTTTATTTGTTTTACATCCACAGCCTTTGCAATATGTATAAATTGAAACCGAAAATAATGTAGAGTGTTCATTTTAGGAAATAAAAAAGTAACGTATATTGTACTGTATGTTCCATATGCAATGCTGCGGGCTCATGAGAGCCCATTAACCGCTGCGAGCAAGGCCATCATAACGGGACCCTGCTATACTGTTGCTTCCCGCTTATATTGCTCACAGATGGCGCTGACAACAATGACTCCGCGTGGGAAGTGTTTGTCCGTATCAACCAGGCCCCTACTGAAGACCGCTTTGATTTTAATTTCTCGCTACCGCTGCCGGATGACAGACGACTTCGTATGGTTCAAGGTGATGGCTGTTTCGTATCTAATTGTAAACATGAATATAAAATATGCATGTATTTATGCATACAGATATGTATGTATTTATACATACATCGATATGTGTGTATTTTTTAGCATTTTTTTAGCATCAGTTTATAACACTTTTAGTTATTGCCCGGTGAATAAAAATTCAAGAAATCCTGATATCTTTAATTGATATTTCTGTAAAAAAAATAATAAAAATATATATTTCAATTAGGTAAGATTCATCTAATTTATAAAAAAGGATCATAAAATTGAGAAAAATAATTATTTTTATATTTAATTTTAATTGTAATCCATGGGTTGCTCATTATATCTGCCACAGGCCTTAAGTCGGCGATATTGGATGACGTCACTGATGAGAGCGACAACGCGACAGACGCGAACGGAAACACGTACAGGCTTCCAAGCAAATGGACTGTCTTCATATCCAACGTCGAACTGGAGAGGTTAGTAGCTTTCCAGAAGAAGAATCACTGGGCGGTGACGTTTTTAATTTCCTTAACATGTGGTTGGATGTAAAACTGAATATGCTCTTTTGCACTCCGCCCCCCTCTGCCCCACCCTATCCCTTTTCACACTTTAAATGATTTTGGATGCACCATGGATTGATTTTAGAACCAAGATATGGATCAAATTTTATCGTAATTAAGCTTACAGAAGCCAGGACTAGGCCCAGGTTTAGAACTTCACCCCCTCCCTCCCACTCCCCGCATTTAAGAATTTCTCTATGAGAATATTTTGAGTGTCACTTTCTGTGTTTTTAGCCTGTCTGTGGAAGCGCTGTACTTTGGGGTGAAGCACACAAATATGTCGGACAGGAGCGGCTTTACGTCTGTGACGTACAGTGCTCAGGTTTACTACCAGCAGTGTTTGTGGTGGGTGGAGAGCAACTCGTCCTGGTCAACTTCCGGCTGCCAGGTAAGTGGTGAAAAGCATGCGACACAGTTTGTTTGCGACACAACTTTCCTAAACTCAATACGCTGTGGTTGTCACATCTGTTCGTTATATGACATATATGACTGGTTCTGTCACTAGAAATTTGATAAGTTTGACAACGAATCAGAAAAAATTTTTTGTGACAACCCTTCATCCACTCCCCCCCCCCCCCCCCATACCTTCCCAGTGCTCTCCAGTTGCTATTCGGTTCAATCATGTATTGACAGGTGCTTCCGTTGTCAAGTTGGCGGAGGACATACTGCGGTTGCAACCATCTGACGAGCTTTGCTGGTGGTATGGTTGTGCCCATGAACTCAATAGATCTGAGCGACTCGGCTTTTCTCAACCTGAGCGATAATCCGATAGTTTTTGCCACCATGGTGTCCATTATGTGTCTGTATGTCGTGCTGTGTGTGTGGGCGAGGAAGCAAGACAAGATCGACGAGATGAAGGTATGGGCTAATATCATACACTAATATTACATATTTCGCTTCGAAACGAAAAAATCGGGAAGGGATTGTGCGCTGGGATTATCTCATACACTGGCTTGTACCAGACTCTGGCTTATACCATACACTGGCTTATCCCATACACTGGCTTATCCCATACACTAGCTTATCCCATACACTAGCTTATACCATACACTAGCTTATCCCATACACTAGCTTATATCACACCCTGGCTTATCCCATACACTAGCTTATCCCATGCACTGGCTTATCCCATACACTAGCTTATCCCATACACTGGCTTATCCCATACACTAGCTAATACCATACACTAGCTTATCCCATACACTAGCTTATATCATACCCTGGCTTATCCCATACACTAGCTTATCCCATGCACTGGCTTATTCCATACGCTGGCTTATCCCATACACTGGCTTATCCCATACACAAGCTTATCCCATACACTAGCTTATACCATACACTAGCTTATATCATACTTTGGCTTATCCCATACACTGGCTTATCCCATACACAAGCTTATCCCATACACTAGCTTATACCATACACTAGCTTATATCATACTTTGGCTTATCCCATACACTGGCTTATCCCATACACTAGCATATCCCATACACTAGCATGTCCCATACACTAGCATATCAAATACACTGGCTTATCCCATACACGAGCTTATACCATACATTAGCTTATGCCATGCCCTTGGTTATGCCATACACTAGCATATCCCATACACTGGCTTATCCCATACACTAGCTTATCCAATACACTAGCTTATCCCATGCACTGGCTTATCCCATACACTGGCTTATCCCATACACTGGCTTATCCCATACACTAGCTTATCCCATACACTGGCTTATCCCATACACTAGCTTATCCCATACACTAGCTGATCCCATACACTGGCTTATCCCATACATTGGCTTACACCATACATTGGCTTATGGAATTACATTCTGCTTGACAACATATACTTCAGTTTCAGAAATATCCGGTGTTTAGATATCCTACATAGAATTGCCATTTACTAATAGTCAGTATAAAACATTTTTCTGTCTTAAGTGTGTTCACAGCAGATGGATTACTTCATTTGTATTATTTTTTCTTATCGCATAGATTTTAATTTAGTCAGATTTTTTCTTCTGATGAAATGATTAGTTTCGTTTATGTGGTTGCTAGGCTGGAAGTACGGCGCTGCTTGACAACGACCCGCGTGACAAGTACCTGTACGAGCTGGTCGTGTGGACTGGGCAGCGCTCCGGCGCCGGTAGGAATCCTTAACCCTCTGATATCGCGTGAAATTGTAGGAATCACTATTGTTTAAAATGCTTAATTAACAAGTTCAATAATCATCTGGACAAGTAGTTTTAACAAATGAACATTAAAAGTAATGACTGGTTTTTATACTACAGGTACGACAGCGAAAGTGCGCTTTATCATGTCTGGTGAGGAAGGGCAAACAGAAAGCAGGCTGCTGTGGGACGACAAGCGTAAAGTACTGCAGCGCCGCGGCGTGGATAGCTTTGTAATGGCATGCTCGCATCCCCTAGGTCAGCTCACTCATCTAAGGTAAGTCACGATGCGGGTAGCCTATGTTATGGTAAGCTCACTCATCTCAGGTAAGTCATGATGTGGATAGCTCTGTTATGGCGTGCTCGCATCCCCTAGGTCAGCTCACTCATCTAAGGTAAGTCACGATGCGGGTAGCCTATGTTATGGTCAGTTCACTCATCTCAGGTAAGTCACGATGTGGGTAGCCTTGTTATGGCGTGCTCGCATCCCCTAGGTCAGCTCACTCATCTAAGGTAAGTCACGATGTGGATAGCCTATGTTATGGTCAGTTCACTCATCTCAGGTAAGTCACGATGTGGGTAGCCTTGTTATGGCGTGCTCGCATCCCCTAGGTCAGCTCACTCATCTAAGGTAAGTCACGATGTGGATAGCCTATGTTATGGTAAGCTCACTCATCTCAGGTAAGTCACGATGTGGGTAGCCTTGTTATGGCGTGCTCGCATCCCCTAGGTCAGCTCACTCATCTAAGGTAAGTCACGATGCGGGTAGCCTATGTTATGGTCAGTTCACTCATCTCAGGTAAGTCACGATGTGGGTAGCCTTGTTATGGCGTGCTCGCATCCCCCAGGTCAGTTCACTCATCTCAGGTGAGTAACTGTGTGGATAGCCCATGTTATGGTAAGCTCACTCATCTCAGGTAAGTCATGATGTGGATAGCTTTGTTATGGCGTGCTCGCATCCCCTAGGTCAGCTCACTCATCTAAGGTAAGTCACGATGCGGGTAGCCTATGTTATGGTCAGTTCACTCATCTCAGGTAAGTCACGATGTGGGTAGCCTTGTTATGGCGTGCTCGCATCCCCTAGGTCAGCTCACTCATCTAAGGTAAGTCACGATGCGGGTAGCCTATGTTATGGTCAGTTCACTCATCTCAGGTAAGTCACGATGTGGGTAGCCTTGTTATGGCGTGCTCGCATCCCCTAGGTCAGCTCACTCATCTAAGGTAAGTCACGATGCGGGTAGCCTATGTTATGGTCAGTTCACTCATCTCAGGTAAGTCACGATGTGGGTAGCCTTGTTATGGCGTGCTCGCATCCCCCAGGTCAGTTCACTCATCTCAGGTGAGTAACTGTGTGGATAGCCCATGTTATGGTAAGCTCACTCATCTCAGGTAAGTCATGATGTGGATAGCTTTGTTATGGCGTGCTCGCATCCCCTAGGTCAGCTCACTCATCTAAGGTAAGTCACGATGCGGGTAGCCTATGTTATGGTCAGTTCACTCATCTCAGGTAAGTCACGATGTGGGTAGCCTTGTTATGGCGTGCTCGCATCCCCTAGGTCAGCTCACTCATCTAAGGTAAGTCACGATGCGGGTAGCCTATGTTATGGTCAGTTCACTCATCTCAGGTAAGTCACGATGTGGGTAGCCTTGTTATGGCGTGCTCGCATCCCCTAGGTCAGCTCACTCATCTAAGGTAAGTCACGATGCGGGTAGCCTATGTTATGGTCAGTTCACTCATCTCAGGTAAGTCACGATGTGGGTAGCCTTGTTATGGCGTGCTCGCATCCCCCAGGTCAGTTCACTCATCTCAGGTGAGTAACTGTGTGGATAGCCCATGTTATGGTAAGCTCACTCATCTCAGGTAAGTCATGATGTGGATAGCTTTGTTATGGCGTGCTCGCATCCCCTAGGTCAGCTCACTCATCTAAGGTAAGTCACGATGCGGGTAGCCTATGTTATGGTCAGTTCACTCATCTCAGGTAAGTCACGATGTGGGTAGCCTTGTTATGGCGTGCTCGCATCCCCTAGGTCAGCTCACTCATCTAAGGTAAGTCACGATGCGGGTAGCCTATGTTATGGTCAGTTCACTCATCTCAGGTAAGTCACGATGTGGGTAGCCTTGTTATGGCGTGCTCGCATCCCCTAGGTCAGCTCACTCATCTAAGGTAAGTCACGATGCGGGTAGCCTATGTTATGGTCAGTTCACTCATCTCAGGTAAGTCACGATGTGGGTAGCCTTGTTATGGCGTGCTCGCATCCCCCAGGTCAGTTCACTCATCTCAGGTGAGCAACTGTGTGGATAGCCCATGTTATGGTAAGCTCACTCATCTCAGGTTAGTCATGATGTGGATAGCTTTGTTATGGCGTGCTCGCATCCCCTAGGTCAGCTCACTCATCTAAGGTAAGTCACGATGCGGGTAGCCTATGTTATGGTCAGTTCACTCATCTCAGGTAAGTCACGATGTGGGTAGCCTTGTTATGGCGTGCTCGCATCCCCTAGGTCAGCTCACTCATCTAAGGTAAGTCACGATGCGGGTAGCCTATGTTATGGTCAGTTCACTCATCTCAGGTAAGTCACGATGTGGGTAGCCTTGTTATGGCGTGCTCGCATCCCCTAGGTCAGCTCACTCATCTAAGGTAAGTCACGATGCGGGTAGCCTATGTTATGGTCAGTTCACTCATCTCAGGTAAGTCACGATGTGGGTAGCCTTGTTATGGCGTGCTCGCATCCCCCAGGTCAGTTCACTCATCTCAGGTGAGTAACTGTGTGGATAGCCCATGTTATGGTAAGCTCACTCATCTCAGGTAAGTCATGATGTGGATAGCTTTGTTATGGCGTGCTCGCATCCCCTAGGTCAGCTCACTCATCTAAGGTAAGTCACGATGCGGGTAGCCTATGTTATGGTCAGTTCACTCATCTCAGGTAAGTCACTATTTGGGTAGCCTTGTTATGGCGTGCTCGCATCCCCTAGGTCAGCTCACTCATCTAAGGTAAGTCACGATGCGGGTAGCCTATGTTATGGTCAGTTCACTCATCTCAGGTAAGTCACGATGTGGGTAGCCTTGTTATGGCGTGCTCGCATCCCCTAGGTCAGCTCACTCATCTAAGGTAAGTCACGATGCGGGTAGCCTATGTTATGGTCAGTTCACTCATCTCAGGTAAGTCACGATGTGGGTAGCCTTGTTATGGCGTGCTCGCATCCCCTAGGTCAGCTCACTCATCTAAGGTAAGTCACGATGCGGGTAGCCTATGTTATGGTCAGTTCACTCATCTCAGGTAAGTCACGATGTGGGTAGCCTTGTTATGGCGTGCTCGCATCCCCTAGGTCAGCTCACTCATCTAAGGTAAGTCACGATGCGGGTAGCCTATGTTATGGTCAGTTCACTCATCTCAGGTAAGTCACGATGTGGGTAGCCTTGTTATGGCGCGCTCGCATCCTCTAAGTCAGCCGACTCATTTCAGGTAAGTTGCTTTATGATGACGTGCATTCAAGCAGGTTGACTTTTATTTTGCTGCTGTCGGTATAATCTAACATACCAATTGCAATCCGGAGTGTATTAAGAATTCAATCGGTTTCATTCATAAAACTGGTGTCAAAAGCAGGAGAGTAGTTGTCATGTTTAATTTTTCACGATTTTCGCCAGAAATGAGAGCAGTTTTCGCTTGTGACTATCACAGTGAACGATTTTTTTTTATTTCAGACAGATTTTAGGCAAACTGTAAAAGCCACAAAACCAGGGAGTTTATCAGTTTCAGGCACTGTACAAACTTCCTGAATTTTTGTTTTTTTTTGTTGTTTTTTTTTTTTTTGGAACTTTTGTAAACTTCCTGTTTTCACAATATGCTTGTAACTCATACAGTACTAAAATCGTAAAATAACATTACATGAATCAAGCAAGTGTGGTTGGAATTTATAGGCTTGCGCCAAAAATACAACGAAAAGTTTTAAGGACATCTCTGGTATATCATAGATCTAAAATGTGAACGTAAAATCTGCTAAAACAAGACTGGCCCATAAATGTTACACAGAATCTGGCACGACAACAGCGGCAAGAGCCCGGGCTGGTACTTTAGCCGCATGCAGGTGACGGACATGCAGACGAAGGACCAGTACTTCTTCATACACGACCGCTGGCTGGCCGTCGAAGAGGACGATGGCTTGGTACGTCACACTCCTGCTGCTATCGATTTCAACTCTTGTACTTTTTTTTTTTATCTCGCATTCTGATAATCACTATCTAATGGTACAGTTGGATATGAATCCGATTGAAAAATAGTTGTCAACGGCCATTATGTGCGTCTTAGCCAATTACTTTTTACTGGTTGTGCAAATAGTTTTAATGAAACATTTATAATGTTCAAATAGGTTAGTTATGCCGCAAACATTCATTATCTTTTTCGAAATGTTATATTTGATATTGAAAAAAGAACGAGCCAGTCTATCTGCTGTATTGGGTCGAAGTGCTTTGTGCATCTACGACATAACAAATCGTTCGTCACGTGATAGACAACATCATATTTTAGCTTATCCTTAGTGTGCAAATTACACTTTCTCACTCGAGATATCGTATAATGAATGAAGGGTATCGAAATATATTGTTTGTTAGAAAAATAATAAATAGGGTGCATTTAGTATCTCGAAAAGAACTTGCTATTTTTGTAGTAAAGAAGGTGAATTTACAATTGTCAATGCAATACGCACAAAAAGTTGTGAACTCCATGGTTGTTAAAACCATTACTACCGGGAGTTTCCGAAAAGAAGCTCCCCCCATATAAAAGCCCCGGGGCTCTTAATAGGAAACTGTTTCCCAATAGAAGCCCCGGGGCTTCTATTTGGTGTTAAAATAAAGACCTGAAAAAAATCTTTTCCTAATAAAAGCCCCCCTCCTTCCCTGCAAGTCTTTTTAGAACTCGTGTTTACTCGCAAAGCAGACACGGTGCACTTAATCCTTTGCTATGAGGCAGCCCCTAGGCATGTTCTGCATCGTTGCTTAATCCTGTGCTGGCGAAGAGACACCCCCTCCCACGCCACCTTTACTCCGGAGTATTAGTGGAAATATAACGGGCCGAGTACTGAAACGGTTGCCCCTCCTCCCCTGCAAATCTTTTTAGAACTCGTGTTTACTCGCAATGAAGACACGGTGCACTTAATCCTTAGATGTGAGGCAAACCCCTAGACACGTTCTGCTTCGTTGCTTAATCCTTTGCTTCGCACAAGGCACCCCACGCCCACTTTACCAGACTTTTTAGTTACTATTGTTTTTGTGTGTTTTGTTATATTTTGTGCGAATATCCGCAGCATGTAGCGCTTTAATAAGAGGTTGATGGTAAATTCTCTTTTTTCCAATAAAAACTTATCGACAACCTCCCCCCCCTCCCCCCTCCCATCTAAAAAATAGAAGCCCCGGGGCTCTAATTAGGAAACTGTTTCCTGATTGAAGCCCCGGGGCTTCTATTTGGTTTCTAAATGAGCGCATGAAATTGACCAGTTTCCAAATAGAAGCCCTGGGCTTTTTTTCGGAAACCCCCGGTACTGTGTATTGATGATATAACTTCAATGTACTTGATATTGCCTTTACCTGTTGAACAGATTGACCACATGATACCAATCGCCGGCAAGGAAGAACTGACGAGCTTCCATCACCTGTTCTGGACGCAAACTCAGAAGAATCTCTCCGACGGCCATATTTGGTTTTCCATTTTCCAGCGTCCGCCACGGAGCCGGTTCACGCGCGTACAACGTCTCACCTGCTGCCTCGCTCTGCTCTTCTCCTCCATGATGGCTAATATCCTCTTCTATCAACAGAATGAGGATGATCCGGAAGCTAAGGTTTGCTCCACTGTTCACATACTGTGTCACTTATTTCAAATGGACTAACAAATATTTCAGAACCAAAAGACGATAGTTGCAGCTTGTATAACTTTTCTGCCTTACATGTTGCTTTCGGCGGTTCATAGATTGTGCGACGTTTCCATCAAAGTTGTATTATTTCACGTAAGCAATACATAACACATAAAGATGCTTACAGACACGGAAAGTGGGGCTTTCTCTGCTAAAAAACAAAAAGGGGTACCGCTTACTACATATAGCTGGTCGAAGCATTTCAGGCTATTTGTATCATTTTCAAGTCCAAAAATCAGACTGTTTAGCCTGACTGTTTTCAGGCCATCTGTTGGGGGCCTGATTAACTAAGTCCATCTCTAGATAGCCTGGTCTTTTCACACTAACAGTAGGTAGCCTGATTATAGTCATAGCCTGTGACATATATAGCCTGTGACATATATAGCCTGTGACATATATAGCCTGTGACATATATAGCCTGTGACATATATAGCCTGTGACATATATAGCCTGTGACATATATAGCCTGTGACATATATAGCCTGTAACGGATATTTCGAATGACAAAATCAAATACATTTTAAATGTACAGTGTGTTAAAATAAATAGATGTGACTTTTATAGGTGAATGTGTTGTAGGTGTACAGAATCGGCCCCGTGAATTTCACGCTGGCAATGATCTACGTCGGCTTCATATCGGCCCTGCTCGTCTTCCCAGCAAGCATAGGCATTGTCGCCTTATTTAGGTATGTACCGTATGCCCCATATAACACTTGATAGGAAAATAATCTTTCAGTACTTCATACTGCATTGTCGCCTTATTTAGGTATGTACCCCATGCCCCATATAACACTTCATAGGAAAATAATCTTTCAGTACTTCATACTTCATAGGAAAATAATCTTTCAGTACTACATACTTCATAGCAAAATAATCTTTCGGTACTTCATAAAATCAGTTATCTACTTCCTGACAATGCGTCTGCTTTTTTTCGTAATATACTAGAATTGACAAGTTAAGGACTTTCGAAGTCTTGTATTCAACCTATTCATCTTAGGGTACACGCATGAAATGCCTATCTAGACTACTTTTAGGTAGGATTTGAAGCTTTCGCCATAGACAGTCCTATCATGCTTGGGGTATATTCCTTACCAGCCTCAAGCACGGACACTACTATCATCGAACAAGACCATTCAGATATAAATCTGGATCAGTCACAGGACTTTGCCAATGTTTATCTTCACAGGCTGTCCGCCGAAAGACCTGCCTTTAAAAGTCAGTACAAGAAAGAGAACAAAGTGCACACAGGCAAAGATGGGAAGCCTGAGGCGGAGGGTAAGAGGCCTATAGGTGCATCACCGTCCCCGCCACCAGGCTATTACGACAGGGGCGTTAGCTTCATCTCTACCAGCCATGTCAAACCGTCGGTCGAACATGCACAGGTAACGTGCCACATTGTCTGTATCAGTGTTCTCATGATACTCAGCTTCCATTCTAGAGTGCGTATTTACACATGTTATACGCAATTTCCGGAAAATGTACGCAAGTTTCTCAGGGTAGTGCGCATATTTTGTACGCAGAATTCTAAAAATGTGCACACTTTTCAAATATAGTGCCAATTTTGTGAATTTTGCCACAGCTTTTTTTTTTTTTTTTTTGCAATACGTCGTGTCCTAGAAATCGTAGAACATTGAGCAAGAAATGGGAATACACGGGACAGAAATAACAAACATAAATAAAGTACAGATATGAATTTTACCACAAAGACACGCCCTATGTACGCACATTCCTGCTTTCCGAAACGGGCACTTTACTCAATTCCATTGAAGTAGGTGGCAATTTCTGATGAATTCCCAGCGCTGTGATGTGATTTGGAGCGAAGGAGAGAAAGCTCTATATTAACATTTTTTGTAAGAATCTGTTTTTTGTCAGGGTTTCAGTGGCTTTAAGTAGCTTCAGATTTGTGCGTAGTTTTGAACGTGGAGTGCCCAAGGAGCCTTACATAAGTTCCATAAGTAATAAGGATCCATACTGCAAAGATAAGAGATGTCAAATCCGGATCTTTCTGGTGTGTCCAATCACCAAGCAGTGGAATTATGGTGTGAACATTTTGGCCAGTTAAAAAGCCTACATTCAAACATAATAAAACAGTAGAATAATAATTAGTGATGTTAGACAAAGCAAACACACGATATTTTTCAGTTTCCACTGGCGAAAGAAAAGAAGAAATTTCACCTTCCGTGGTGGTGCATCTACCTCGGCTACGCCCTGGCGCTGGCAACAGTGGGCGTGGCCTTCTGGATGACGGTAGAGGTCGCTGGCCAGTTCGGACCGGAGAAGTCCAAAGAATGGCTCTTCTCCTTCTGTATCTCAGTCGTCGAGTCCATCTTTATTTCTCAACCGTTGAAAGTAAGAGCCAACTCGAAGAAGCAAAGTTTACACAACCTGCTATATGTTTTGAAAGAAGGGGGTTTCCTTTTCCCCCAGATTGAGTTGTATTAATGTCTACGATGTCACACGAGAGAGCCTTAAAAAAAGGAGAAGTGCTGAAATTATATATTTTGAATTTTCAGTTTTTGATAATCAGTGCTCGTTTTATGTTTTTTTTTAATGCTCTGTTAAAAATTGAAAGATCCATCTGTTTCTCTAGCTGCATTCTCGCCTGTGTAAACGGACCTTAACCTCATACCTGTTTCTCAAGCTGACCCTAATCTCACAGGCTACCCTTGTCCCCAAACATCGAAGCTTGTCATCCCCCGTCCGTCCGTCTGTCTGTCAGCAAAAAGTACTAAGTTCTGTCCGGCCGACTTCTCATAGAAGGGTATGTCTTAGGAACCTGAGACCTTGCATGGTGAAAATATATAGATTGAAGATGTGCAACGTGGCATTATATTGTCAAAATCGGCCAAAAATTGACCTCGTGAGAAATTGTTAAAAATTGTGAATTTTTAGCTTGAACTTAGCGAGAGGACGTATTTGTCCGGCCGACTTCTCATAGAAGCCATTGTCATAGGAATCTGAAACCTTGCATGGTGAAAATACATATATTGAAGATGTGCAACGTGGCAATATTGTCAATATAGGCCAAAACTGACGTCGTTGGAAATTGTCAGAAATGGTGAATTTTGGCTTGAACTTCGACGTGAGACGATGTTTTGTCCGGCCAACTTCTCATAGAAGGGATTGTTGTAGGAACCTGAAACCTTGCAGCGTGACTTGACCTCCTTTTACTTTTACTGCTTCACGGGGGATCCTGCCTTACTAAGGCCCTAGTTGAGTTGCTAATTTGAGTACAAAAGCGACTGTATCCACTGAACTATGTCATTATCTAATATTGATTTACCTTTTATCTGATATAAAGGATGTCACATTTTCTACTATAATATTCGTTGTAGTTATAAATTAACCACTCGCGTCAATCTTTCTGTGGTCGACTTTAAAACTCCTAGGTTGTACTGGTGGCGGTATTCTTTGCCCTGATATGGAAAAAGCCTGATATAGAAGAAGATGACCGTCCGAAGCACCTGAGGCCGAATGAACAGTGGCTACACACACACCTGACGGAGAAGGACATGGACAACCCCGAGACTGTGAAGATGATTAAGAAATATAAATCTGGTCCCATACAGTTCAATGAAGAATACCTCAAGGCCGCTCGTGAGGAGAGGTAGGGTGTAGGCAAACCGAAGCCTGTTTTTTTTTTTTTTTTTTTTTCTTTGTTTGTTTTTTTTTTTTTTTTTTTTTTTTTTTTTTTTTTTTTGCATTGTATGAAGGAATTAAGAACTTGTACAGAGATTTCGTACGTACTGGTTGGTAGTAAGCGATATAGTCATCTTTCTTGCTCTATAATGTAACGTATGCAGAAAGAAAGGTTTACCCAAACGAAACTGGGATTATCGAGAAAGAAGGTTTTGAAATTTTCATAACTTTACTTTGAATGTTTTGACCGCTAGTAAAACTATACTGTTATAGGTGTGCTTACGGTATTGTTAACACTGCTAGATTTGTTACCCTTGGAGCTTACTTTCAGATTCAAAGAAATGAAAATGATGTCGATCATTCGGGAGGTGCTGTTCTACCTGCTCTTCCTGTACGTCATGATGATGGTGGGCTATGGCAACAGGGATCCCTGGTCCGTGTTTGTGTTCCAAAACATGAAGAACACGTACCTGATTGGAAATCAATACGGGGAATTCGATGAATTCAACATGTATTCAGTGAGTTGTGATCACTGTCGCGTTGCTATTTATGTATCAGAAATACTGGACTGTACTGTAATGCTATTCTGTGAGACCATAAACATGAAATATGCTCATAAAACTGTGAAGAATATAAGAAATTGGGTTATTGACTCCATATATCCTACAATGGGCAAGATAGCAACTGAAATACCGGAAACTTTGGCTGAGGGATTCATGGCTTCGGCCGAGACTCGCTGGGTCGGGAATCGATTGCGAGCCCTATTTAACAAACATAAGTAAAGTCCATCTTTTCAGTTTTCTTTGTCGTCTTTCTTGGATGTTTTGCTTTTACATTGAACTGCGTTTTCGTTGTAGGACCCACGCTTTAGAGCTTTATTGTGCAGTGTAAGCGACTTAACAACAAAAATAAACGAGTTTTTTCACATATTGTCGTTCTACTGCGATATGTCTTCAAGTAAAATTTTGAAGTTAATCATTTTCCCACCGCTGCTTATTCGACAGCTTTTGGTGGACCAGTCATATTTGCAGCTGACATAGACTAACAGACAGACGGATGTGTACGTCATTCTTACAGGTGCACAGCAGAGGGGAATTCTGGGATTGGGTGCAGTACGTCGTCTTGCCGGGGGTGTATTACGAGCGGTTTTACGACGGGCAAACACACGACTTCCTCGACGGATACACCTCCGATAACAACGTAAGGGCGCTGCTTTATTTTAGCTGAATATTTCTTCTCTAAAATAAGAATATATCAAGCAAATAAAGAAGTAGACAGTTTTTGTCCTGGGCGAAATAAGGTGCATTCGACATAGTGAGTATTCCGGAATAGACTAACGTAGACTAATGGCCATAAAACTTCTATGGTTCTCTATATATGACTGAGACTGAGCATCGTGTGTCTGTTCCGGAATAGACTCACTGGGTCGAAAGTGCCTTGTTTCACCCAGGACAATAAAATATCTAATGCTTGATGCAGTTTTATTTAAATAACAGAGTGTTAGCTGTTTAAAAGTTGTGTCATTGTGACATTGGTCATTACATTGCTCGTTATTGTGGTTTTATAACGCAAAAAATATCTAGTAATATTTCTACAAAGAAAATGATCATGTGGAAAACGCCTGCAAATATGTATGAAACCTGGGGATTTTCCACAGCAGATATCATATTTAGAGAGTCGTGATAGATAGACACTCATATTTTAAAGTCATTTACCTCTTTGCATATAGCGGTGTTCATTCATGAGTTCACTCACCACACACGTCATTCGTATGTTCGCTGTTGATCAGGCGTATTTGATTGGCGAGGTTCGTCTGCGACAAGTGCGCATTAAGAACCAGCGCTGTGAGCAGCCCATTCGCCGTCTGCTAGAAATCGAGCATTGTCAAAAGGGCTTCAGTTTGAAACGGGAAGACGAACGGGATTATATGAGAGGCTGGCTCAAACCTAACGCATCGGGTAAAAAAAGATCTGCTGTGTCTGCGATTGGTTGGGTCTGGAGATGTTGCGTGGAGTTCTTAAGTTGGGGATTGTCGGTCGTTTTTGAAAGAACACGTAGCTAATGTGATTCTTACTGACAGCTGTTCGACATTTGTATGACCAGTGATTCAAAATAAGTCGCTTACTACCAGTAATGTTGTTCAACATCTTCGTGAAAAGGTTGGCAAAATTTGGCGTTAAGGGCAAAATGTCAATTGAATGTCACTTAAAAATAATAGTCCAAAATTATGTAAACGTCGTATCTCGGATAAAAAGAATACCTACGAAGCGGTACTGCTGTTCTTAATTATGTTTCTCGAACACTACAGCTGGCGAGGAGCCTAACAGGTACTGGAGGTACCGCACATGGATGGAGCTCGATGGCTACCCGTACTGGGGACGCGTGGCTAGCTACGCAGGCGGTGGTTATGTGGCCAACTTGGGCAGAACCAACGCCACGGCTACTGACACCTTGGAGGAGTTGATAGAATATAAGTACGTGAGACCAAGTCATACCTTCTTTTTTCTGCATCTGGGCGTGCGCTTAGCCCCCACTTTCTGTGGCACTATCAAAAATAAAAAAAATATCTTTTGGCATAAGAACGTGATAACCTATAATATCCTTTCTTTTTTTATGACATTTATTTAAGTGCTTGGTATCTTTATGTGCTTACAGCTGGATCGACGACAGGACGAGGGCGGTATTCATTGAGTTCCTACTCTTCAACCCTAATGTCAATCTCTTCGCTGTCTCACAAATGGCTGTAGAATTTACTGAAGCGGGATGTGAGTCTTGTGTAATAAAATGAATGTGTTGAAATTGGGTCATGTGTGTGCTTCAAAATACGGAAGTAAATGCTTATAGTGTGCCGGTTGAATGTCATCTTTGTAGCTTCAGAAGTTTGTTTTGTTCAAGATTCTACAAGAGATTTCTCACAAATCAATGTTTCTTGAAAGTTCCGTGTGCATCAGATGCTAACGGTAAAAGCATTTACGGAGGAGAATGCCAAGAAATGAGAAGATTTTTGGGGAGCGTTCTGTAGCTTAGAGAGCAATCCGTCAGTAGCATTTTCAGTAATGTTTCTGCTGCATTATGGTTAATATTCCCGCAGCATTGTGAATAGTGTACATGTACACTACTACCCATTGTGGATAATAAAGATGCAGCTTCGTGGCTAGTCTGCGTATAGTCTTATGGTTAATAAGCGCGCAGCATTGTGGGTAATCTGCCTGTAGTTTTATGTTTAATAAGCGTGCAGCATTGTGGGTAATCTGCCTGTAGTTTTATGGTTAATAAGCGCGCAGCATTGTGGGTAATATGCCTGTAGTTTTATGGTTAACAAGCGTGCAGCATTGTGGGTAATCTGCCTGTAGTTTTATGGTTAATAAGCGCGCAGCATTGTGGGTAATCTGCCTGTAGTTTTATGGTTAATAAGCGCGCAGCATTGTGGGTAATCTGCCTGTAGTTTTATGGTTAACAAGCGTGCAGCATTGTGGGTAATCTGCCTGTAGTTTTATGGTTAATAAGCGCGCAGCATTGTGGGTAATCTGCCTGTAATTTTATGGTTAACAAGCGCGCAGCATTGTGGGTAATCTGCCTGTAGTTTTATGGTTAACAAGCGCGCAGCATTGTGGGTAATCTGCGTGTAGCTTTATGGTTAACAAGCGCGCAGCATTGTGGGTAATCTGCCTGTAGTTTTATGGTTAATAAGCGTGCAGCATTGTGGGTAATCTGCCTGTCGTTCTGTTGAGTAGCTGGCTACAGCACGTTCAAGTTCCACGTGATGCGGCTGAACCGCTACATGGGGGCGTTCATGTTCGTTGTTCTCGGTGCCGAGCTCCTCACTTTTATCTTCATCATCTACTACATACAAGCTGAGATTCGGAAGATCGTCAAGATGAGACGCGAGTATTTCAAGGTAAGCGGAACGATTGTAAACATTGCTTTGTATGATTCTATTTCCAATAAAAGCCCCAGGAATATGTTAAAGATTTAATGTTTACATTAAATATTTACATTTATAAATGTTCTAGCGCAGGAAGTATAGAAGTAGAAATCATAGCCTCAGAAAACAACCGGGACAATTTCTACTTCACAGAACATCAGTTTTGGGTTAGAAATGGCGCCATCTTGTGTGTTTTGATTGTCGCTGGCAGCCATTTTGTGTGTTTTTATTGTTACTGGCAACCATTTTGATTGTTTTGATTGTCGCCGGTAGCCATCTTGTTTGTTCTAATCATTGCTGGCAGGTATTTTGTGCGTTTTGATTATCGCCGGCAGCCATCTTGTTTGTCTTGATCGTTGCTGGCAACCATCTTGTGTGTTTTGATTTTCGCTAGCAGCCATCTTGTTTGTTTTGATTGTTGCTGGCAGCCATCTTGTTTGTTTTGATTTCCGCTGACAGTCGTTCTGGAACAATGTGGAAGTCTTCATCCTGAGCCTCGCCATCGGCTGCATCGTCATGTTCTTCTATCGGCTCTTCATTGCTCAAAGCATGGAGGACGAAATACATGAGGATCCCTTCAAATTCCATAACTTCCAGCACGTCATTATCTGGGATGAGGTATGAAATACACTATGGTTCCCAAAATTAAATAATTCTATGTTGTCAAAACACCATTTCAATGAACCAATACAAAAAAGTTATGTGAATACCAAGAAAGTATCAAAGTAAATTCACTGAGTGAGACCATAATTCTTTACTGAGACATTTTAAGCGCACATTTTTTATTAAAACTCGAGTAATTAAAAGAACACAAAATGCTTAATGTGTTCATTCCGTATGGTACTGCACATGTTCAGAAAATTAGAAAAATAACTTCTGCCTAAAATCGGCACGATAACTAAAGATCGTGCAAAGCATAAATCGTAACGTGCAGTGAGAATAAATAGAACAGCCTTCTTTGACCCTAAGGCACTAGGGGTGAGGGTCATGTTAATGTCAACAGTGCACCCAGGGTCAGTGTCAAAGCGTCCGCATATGTACTGTACAAAAAGTCTATGTAAAAAAGCATCTTCATTCTCACTTCTTGGGGAAGATATACTAGAATATATGATACATGATCAAAACGATTCCTTTGGATGAATTTATGGTTCAGCAGAGTCCATATCTCCTTTATTTTCTATCCACATAGTCACCGAGGGTAAGCTTGGCAGATAACTAATATCGGAGTGATAAATTCTGATTTTATATAGACCTTTATTGTCTATGTGTTATCTGAAGACCGAGAATTGTCATACCGTTCCCAATGCCTGCTGATTCTCAGTTGGTTCACTCTGAAATACAGACATTCTATGAAATAGATTAAAGCCACTTGCATTATCTTAAAACCTACCACAAAGTTCGGTTGACGAAACATATAAAACTGATTTTTGTAAATATGACTGAAGAAAAAATTCTAAAAAAAGATAGGGAGGTATCATCTTTGTCACCACAAATAATTAGAACTACAATAGCGAAAAAATATCGTTTCTGAGAAATAACCGTCTGATTATGTTCCGAGATCGTGGTTCTGGGTTTAATATGCATTTCAATTTTTTAATTTTCATATTTTGGCTGTGCTGCCAACAGTGAGATCGTCTTGCATATTTTAACAAGGCGTTTATTTCATGTGGTGTTTTACAGGCATATGCCTACTTACTCGGCTTGATTGTTTTCCTATCCACCATCAAGTTTATGAAGCTACTCCGATTTAACAAGTGAGTATAGATGTAGAGTCAACGGGCTAAGAGCCACATGTCCTTTTTTTTAAACACCAGCAAGCAGCAGGGGATGTTTTTTCCTATGTATAAAAAATATTATGTTTGTTTTTATAACCCGTTGAAACGAGCTGAAGTCTTTTAACAATTCGTTATTTAAATTTTTTGGCACTTTAGTCAAAGTGAGCGCGTTCTCAAAATAGACCAATACAGATTGAAGCTCTATGATTATATTTTTAAGTTAGAGTAAGCAGTGAGTCCATACCGGAAACAGAATAACTTTGTCTATAGTGCCTTTTTTCGCCCTTAACAAAGTTAACTGTATTTTTATTTTCCTGATAGATACTTAATACAGAAAAAAACCTGAATCGCATAAAGAATAAAAGGATTATTTCTTTTAGCTATTGCAGCAAACCTTTATTTTAAGGAATTAAAAAAAAATTGCATATTACAAAAAAATTACATATTTGAGAAAAGTTGGTGACGCTCCCAAAGTTTCCCTGCTCTTAAACATGGGATAGGAGAGGGGGGTTGGGGATGTATAGGTGCTAGAACTGTGGCTGTGAGCGGAACATGTGTGTTGGTGTGACGCCGTGTTTACAGGAAGATGTCGCAGCTGTCGAGCACCCTCCGCTACGCCTCGTCCGGCCTCCTCTCCTTCCTCGTCCTCTTCCTCGTCACCTTCTGCGCCTTCGTGCAGATGGCCTACCTCATGTTCTACGCCGTGCTGCTCGACTTCTCCACCTTCGTGCGCGCCGCCGAGACCATGTTCTCGCTCATGCTCAGTAAGTGGGCGATAATACAGCATGTCCGTTTTCAACTAGTTATCTGTTAAGTGATGTTTAAATGTTCTGATCTACCATCGTGTAGGTAAGCACATGCTATGTAAATGAACGACAATTCAGGCTCAAATATATGTTAATTGATATTTAAATTCTTTAATGGTATAATCGTGTAGGTAAGCACATGCTTTGTCAGTGGGCGATAACACAAGACATCCATTATATGTTTATTGATGTTTGAATACTCTAATAAAGTGATCATTCAGAAATAAACTTTATTATAACCGCTGGAAGAAAGTACGGTCCGTCACTGCGGTCAGATTCACAGTGTACATAAAAAGATGGGTTTTAAAAAGACATTGGAAGTACCCCCTCCCTCTACACGCCTGTTTGGGCCTTATTTGCGTACATTCTGCGTGCAGACAAGTTTGACTTTGAGATGATGACGGAGGCGGACAGGCTGTGGGCGCCGGTTATTATCTTCAGCTTCACGCTCTTTGTCTCCTTCATCCTTATCAACTTCTTCCTCACCATCGTCATCGACGCCTTCGTCCGCGTCAGGTAGGCGCTCTCCACTAGCGGCCGATCTCGCAGCAGACCCGCCCCCCCCAACCCCCAACCACGACCCCCCCCCTCTCCAAAAAATAATAAGAAGAATGAAAATAACAATAGTAATAATAACTAGCTGACTAAAAACTAATATAAATATATTAATTCTTAAAGTAATAAATAAATAATGGTGGTAAATAATATAAAGAGTGTAAAAAGGTAGTGTAATTCTGGGTGCTTTAATTTCCTTGGCTTCTCCGTGAACTCGTTCTCGTGACAAAATGATTGGTTCTGCAACGACGCGTGGGTCGTCTTTAAAGTAACGTGTTTTCTACTGCGGGTGCTACCAGTGCACAATAAAAAGTGCTATTTGGATATCACAGAATATGTTGGAATTAAGTGGCAATGATCCATTCTTTCATGCAGAACCGTGCTGGTTTCGATTGTTTTATTAATATCCGTACCCCGACAAAGCATTTACTAATTTTGGATTCAGACCTTTTGTCAACATTGCAGGGAGGACCTGAGTAAGCAATCGAATGAGTACGAGATCGTCGATTTTATGATTGATCGTTTCAAGCGCCTAACGGGCATCGGCAAGAGAAAGAAGAAACAACAGCCAAGCCAGATCGAATCCGAGGATTATGTGGAAGGTGCTGTAAATAAATACCACGTGATTATAACGTAAAATAAATATGGCCGAAAAACTGAATGAGTGGTAATTTTGAGGCAATTGGATTGAAAGTCAGTCCATTAGACATCTGCTTACAATCTCTAATCCAGTTCGAGCCTGGGACCTTGGGATTACTGGACCAAAATTCTGATCAATTAAGCTGACCATAACCCCATTACCACGTGATGGTGTTGTGATGGATTATTTCTTGTGACTGTGTTAGGGAATCACATGATGGCGATTTTAAATAGAAAGCTCGGCGATAGTAGTATCACCGCGTTCTGACGTGACGAAGTCCATGTAGATGCCCCCAGAGTGCCCATTGCATGTCATGCCCCGTAATCTGCTCTGTACGTTAATGACGTGATGTTTTACAGGGCTTCTTACACTTTTCATACTGCGGTAACAGATTTCATACTTTAGCCGTGTTTGTATGTCGGCGTATACCTCAACTATGTTGGTGTACTTTTGGCGTATACATTTACGATTCATATAAAAGAGTATCAACCCTTATAGCTCTAATCTCTCTTTCAGGCTTGCTTAACCGTGTTGCACTTTTTTTTTTTTTTTGGTTACTGCAGGCGTCGACCCCAGTGCCCAGGCGGCGGAGGACTTGCGCGCCCGTGTGGACGATATGATTGACAAGCTCACACTCTTCGTCACGCAGCACACAAACAAGGCAGACTTCACCCGAGAGCTGAACGCCCTACAGAAAAAGCGCAGAATTGTCATGTCCTGAACCGAACGATTCCACTTTCGAAAAAAATCTGACCGAACATTCAAAGACTCTTTTCTTCTCTTTTTCAAAAAAAGAAACTTTAATTTTTTTTAGATTTAATAAGATTTTGGATTTTAAAGCTATAACGAAAAGAATTTGTTAAACCTTTATTATAAATGGACATTAATGATAGCCAATATATGTTGGAAAAGGTTTTTTGGGTATTTCATTTTACCAGAATCGAGTTGTACGAGTTTTGGTTAAATATCAAGACATACAAATTAAAATGTACAATGTGTTGAATTTTGTACCCCAGTCAAAAATAATCAGTAACAATCAGCGGTGATGAAAATCAGTAATTTTTCGGATATACACATTTTCATGATTTTGTTTTGATAATTATTTATTCAAATTTGTGCAGTAAGCAGCTCTGTGTAATTTGAAAATTTTTTCAGACTATGGTATATTTTCTGTGATATTTTCAGGCATAAAATTCTACGTTTTTATCAATAAATTGGCTGTTAAAGATTTCTCATTTGAAAAGCTTTTACAAATTTTTCCTGTTATTTTCAAAAATTTCTGTAGCTGAAAAAAAAACTACTTCAATAAAATTGCAAAATGAATTAGGTTTTTTTTGTGTATCTGTCTTTAATGCTGTACTGCTTTGTGTGGAAGCAGCGCTTCACTGCCGCATGTAATATTGACGACTGTATTTTGTATAACTTGGATTACATTAGTGCATCTCTCTCGGGAGTTCGCGGCTCCTGCAGCTTCAGACAACAAGTTTGTCCAAGGACAAAGTCCCAGCTAACGAAAAGCTGTACGCGGTCATGTGGGGCCAGCGTAGGAAACATTCGTTTAAAATTATGGATAATTCTACGCCATTCTAGAACAAGAATGTTCTGTTCCCGGAAATTACAACCAGCCTTTCCGAACATTAAAGAACGGTGATGTTGACTTTTCAGAACAAAGGCTTTTGAAAACATTGCATCTTTACTTATGGCCATGGCATTTTGAGATCATATCATTTTTTTAACAAATATATTTGAGAACACTGTTTTTGTTTTACAACAAGGACATTTGAGAACAGAAGAATGAAATCAATTAACTTTTCAACCATGTGTCAAGAATGAAATAACACATGGGCAAATTGGAGACGAATAATGATTAAATTCCAGGTGGCAAATTTGATTTTGGTATCATATTTACACATTTGTTAATATTTTTTATTTATTATACTATTATTGATTTATTTTTCAAAAGGCAACAGAGAATTTTAGGAAACCCAATAATGTTTATGGAAACAGCCTGGAGTTAAACCATGATCCTTTACGTTACAAGTGCCACTACCACTGACCACTGACCACAAGCAAGGGAACATGCGCCTACTGTAAGTTGGGGGGGGAAAGACGGAAGAAAGGGGGAAGGTTTTAGTAGTCTGTGAAGTGCATTAATAATTGCACGTGGAGTCCATGGTTCGAAGCTTATGCACTCCCAAAATGTGAAAGTTCTAATTCTTACTGTACATATTTTTCATTTATAATACAGTTCTATTACTTAAGTTTTAATGTTTTTTATGTATTATTTGCGGGATTTGCATTTCGGACCAGTGAGCATGTTTATTTAACTTGGGCCGATGCGCGGTTTGCATTTCGGACCAATGCGCATGTTTATTAGTCCCCCGCCGGGGGACTATAGTTTTCGGGTTTGTCTGTCCGTCTGTCTGTCCGTCCGTGCCCACAATGATTATGCTATGTGGTGGATTTTCGGTACATCCGTCACTTATGTGGTTTTACTTCCTTATGTGGTGGTTCTTATGAGGTAGCCACATAAGCACCCATCGAGCACAAAACAAACCACATAAGGGAGTCCGTCAAAGTCCGTTGATCAACTGTCCTGTAACACCATCTGTTGGAAAATAATGCAACTATAAAGCTAATTTCTAAAGCAAATAAGGAGAGCAGCATTTGTTTAAATCCCGCTGTGGGGTGGGGAGAATCTTAAGAATACACCCACTGCGAACAATGTTTGTATTTTGGGGGATTTTTTGAAGAATAAACTTCAAAGTGCGTTTCCTCCTACAGTTTTTATCCGATTTCATTTATTTTTGGTATCTAGTACGAGGCAGCCCTAGATGGGTCGGGCATACGACTTGTGCTTTTTGACTCGATCTTGAATTTTGATTTTAGGGGAAATTTTTGAAGAAAATACCTCAAAATGAATCTTATCCTACAGTTTTATCCGTTTATTTAACTTGTGTTAAAGTGTGGTTATTATTTAAACATGCACACTGGTCCGAAATATGAACCGCGCATCGACGCAATTTAAGTTAACATGCGCCGTGATCCGAAATGTGAACCGCGCATCAGCGCAAGTTAAACAAACATGCGCACTGGTTCCAAATGCGAACCGCGCATTAACGCAAGTGAAATAAACATGCGCACTGGTCCGAAATGCGAACCGGGCATCAACGCAAGTTAAATAAACATGTGCACTGGTCTAAAATAAGAAACGCGCATCAACGCAAGCTGAATAAACATGCGGAGTTGTCCGAAATGTGAACCACGCACCAACGGAAGTTGAATAAACATGCGCACTGGTTCGAAATGCGCAACCGGACATGGACGCAAGGTAAATAAACATGCGCACTGGTTCGAAATGCGAACCGCGCATCGACGCAAGTTAAATAAATATGTGTACTGGTCCAAACAAAGAACCACGCATCGATGCAAGTTAAGTAATCATGCGCACTGGTCCGAAATGTAAACCGCGCCTCAACGCAAGTTAAACAAACATGCGCACTGGTTCCAAATGCGAACCGCCCATTAACGCAAGTGAAATAAACATGCGCACTGGTCCCAAATGCGAACCGCTCATCAACGGAAGTTGAATAAACATGCACACTGGTTCGAAATGCGCAACCGGACATGGACGCAAGGTAAATAAACATGCGCACTGGTTCGAAATGCGAACCGCGCATCGACGCAAGTTAAATAAATATGTGCACTCTTCCCAACAAAGAACCACGCATCGATGCAAGTTAAGTAATCATGCGCACTGGTCCGAAATGTAAACCGCGCATCAACGAAAGTTAAATAAACATGCGCACTAGTCCGAAATGCGAATCGGGCATCAACTGAAGTTAAATAAACATGCGCAGTTGTCCGAAATGTGAACCGGGCATCAACGCAAGTTGAATAAACATGTGCACTGGTCTAAAATAAGAAACGCGCATCAACGCAAGCTAAATGAACATGCGCACTAGTCCGAAATGTGAACCGGGCATGGACGCAAGTGAAATAAACATACGCACTGCTTCGAAATGCGAACCGCGCATCGACGCAAGTTTAATAAATATGCGCACTAGTCCGAAATTTGAACCGCGCATCAGTGCACATTAACCAAACATGCGCACTTGTTCAAAATGTGAACCGCGCATCGATGCAAGTTAAATAAACATGCGCATTTGTCTAAAACAAGAACCGTGCATCAACGCAAATAAAAAAAACATGCGCACTGGTCCGAAATGTGAACCGCGCATCAACGCAAGTTAAATAAACATGCGCATTTGTCTAAAATAAGAACCGTGCATCAACGCAAATAAAAGAAACATGCGCACTGGTCCAAAATGTGAATCTCGCATCAACGCAAGCTAAACAAACCTGCGCACTAGTCCGAAATGCGAACCGCGCATCGACGCCAGATAAATAAACATGCGCACTTGTCCGAAAAAAGAACCATGCATCGACGCAAGTTGAATAGACATGCGCAGTTTCCGAAATAAGCACCACGGATTAACGCACCTTAAATATATCCACTGGTCGGGAAAAAAAACCACGCATCGACGCAAGTTATGTAATCATGCGCACTGGTCCGAATCGTGAACCGCGCATCAACGTAAGTTGCATAACCATACACAGTGGTCCGAAATGCGAACCGGGCATCGACGCAAGCTAAATGAACATGCGCACTGGTTCGAAATGCGAACCACGCTTTGACGCAAGTTAAATAGATATGCGCAGTTGTCCAAAATACAAACCGCGCATCAGTGCACGTTAACCAAACATGCGCGCTGGACCGAAATGTGAACCGCACATCGACGCAAGTTAAGTTGACATGCGCCGTGATCCGAAATGTGAACCGCGCATCAACGCAAGTTAAAAAAATATGCGCAGTTTTTCCAAAAGCGAGCCACGCATTAACGCAAGTTAAATAAACATGCGCACTGGTCTAAAATAAGCACCATGCATTAACGCAAGTTAAATAAACATGCGCACTGGTCTAAAATAAGCACCACGCATCAACGCAAGTTAAATAAATATGCGCAGTTGTGAAAGATAAGTTGTAAAATATCTTTATACAGTAAAGTACCACATATATAATTCCGTTTATTTACAAATGACACACACAAAGCATAAACATTATTGACATTGGCATGACGCCTGCTGGGAACCACACAAGGGCACGGGCAAATATAAACCACCACATAAGTATTTTTTATTCTCAAATAATCTTGTCCGTGACCTACCACTTAAATGCATTTCAGGCATATCAAATGCTACCACATAATGCAACCACCACATAAGATACCTCTCGTTGGCCTGTCCGTCTGTCCGTCTGTCGACACTTTTTTTGTTAACACACTCAAGCCTACATTTTTCCACCGATTGTTAAGATATTGTATATATGGGTAGTACTGGAACGAACAAGGATCGGTATTGTAAATGAGCCATGTCGGCCCAAGGACATTGCCCAGCTGAACTTCACAAATTTTTCCAATCTTTACTCAGTCGAATGAGTTTGTTAACACACTCAAGCCTACATTTTTCCACCGATTGTAAAGATATTGTATATATGGATAGTACTGGAACGAGCAAGGATCGGTATTGTAAATGAGCCATGTCGGCCCAAGGACATTGGCCCAGCTGAACTTCACAAATTTTCCCAATCTTTACTCAGTCGAATGAGTTTGTTAACACACTCAAGCCTACATTTTTCCACCGATTGTAAAGATATTGTATATATGGATAGTACTGGAACGAGCAAGGATCAGTATTGTAAATGAGCCATGTCGGCCCAAGGACATTGGCCCAGCTGAACTTCACAAATTTTCCCAATCCCTACTCAGTCGAATGAGTTTGTTAACACACTCAAGCCTACATTTCTGATTCGATTGTTGAAATCTTATAGATATAGGAAGTATTGGAACCAACAAAGGTCGGTATTGTAAATGAGCCCTGTCGGCCCAAGGACATTGGCCCAGCTGAACTTCACAAATTTTCCAAATCCTTACTCAGTTGAATGAGTTTGTTAACACACTCAAGCCTACAGTTCTAGATCGATTGTTGAAATCTTTTAGATATAGGAAGTATTGGAACCAACAAAGGTCGGTATTGTAAATGAGCCCTGTCGGCCCAAGGACATTGGCCCAGCTGAACTTCACAAATTTTCCCAATCCTTACTCAGTTGAATGAGTTTGTTAACACACTAAAGCCTACAGTTCTAGATCGATTGTTGAAATCTTTTAGATATAGGAAGTATTGGAACCAACAAAGGTCGGTATTGTAAATGAGCCCTGCCGGCCCAAGGACATTGGCCCAGCTGAACTTCAGAAATTTTCACAACCCTTACATACTGGAATGAGTTTGCTAACACACTCAAGCCTACATTTTTGGAAACAATTGGCAAAATGTTATACACATAGGTAGTATGGGTGGTAACAAGAATTGGTATTGTAAATGAGCCATGTTGGCCCAAGGACATTGGCCCAGCTTGAATTTTAAAATTCACGAATATGATACGAAGGGTTGTAGTCCAACCTAACAAAATCAAATACTGGGATTGTACGCCGGCGGGGGACATAGTCAGTTTCACTGACCTACTTGTTTAACTTGCCGTTATGCTTTATTCGCATTTTGGCCCAGTACGCATGTTTATTAACACTTGACAAGCCTTTGGCTTGCAAGGTGTTTCTGAATTTGTGCGAGGAGCCGTTGGTATCTTTTTTTGTTTATGTTTAAAACGCCATGTGAAAAGAGTGCATTTTTTGCAAGTAAATGTGGAGCATTTATCGCATAGCACAGACCACACAGTTGGTTAGCTTTGTGCGAGCTCTCACTGCGTAAATAGATAACACGGCGTATGCGTGATCAGCCAATAAAACCTTAAGTCAACAAAAACCAAACACTAATCGGCTTATAAGACGTATTCTAGCTGTGTTGTTTGCAATATAATATATAATATAATATAATAACCCATTGAAGGAAGTATTTTTGCGTTTTAATTTTAATTTTTGTCAAGTGTTTAACATTTCGCTAGCGAAATGAGGTTCTAGTGTAGCTTGCGTTGATGCGCGGTTGGCATTTCGGACTAAAGCACATGCTAACTTGTGTCGATGCACAGTTCGTATAATTTCGAACCAGTGCGCATGTTCATTTGACTTGCGTCGATGCGCGTTTCGCATTTCGTACCAATGCGCATGTTTGTTTAGCTTGCGTTGATGGGCGGTTCAGATTTCGGACCACTACGCATTTTTATTTAACTTGCGTTGATGCGCGTTTCTGTTTTTTTTTTTTAATCAGTGCGCATGTTTATTTAACTTGCACTGGTGCAGGATGTTATTTTGGACCAGTGCGCATGTTTATTTAACTTGCGTTGATGCGCGGTTGGCATTTCGGACCAGAGCGCATGTTAACTTAACTTGCGTAGATGTGCGGTTCACATTTCGGACCACTCCGCATGTCTATTCTTGCGTTGATGCGGGTTTCTTATTTTAGATCAGTGTGCATGTGTATTTAACGTGCGTCGATGCTCGGTGGGCATCTCGGACCAGCGCGTATGTTTAACTTGCGTTGATGCATGGTGCTTATTTTAGACCAGTGCGCATGTTTAACTTGCGTCAATGCGCAGTTTGCATTTGGGACCAGTGCGCATGTTTATTTAACTTGCGTTGATGCGCGGTTCGCATTTCGACCAGTGCGCAAGTTTATTGAAATTGCACCAAAAATAAATTACATCGGATAAAAACTTGGGGGAAATGCATTTTTAAGTTTTTTCTTCAAAAATCACCCGATCGAATAACAAGCATGTCCAAGGACATGACCCAGTCGAGTTACCAAACAAGGAAAGAGAGAAAACTCTGAAACGAATACTGTTAGGCCAGAAAATGAAGAACCTTGTTTCTGAACGAACTTTTTCATAATTTTAATGCACAAAAACGAGTTTTCCCATATGAAAGCTACCCGAAAAGGGATGTTGGAGAGGTTGGGTTTTGACGATTCACGTATTTACCGACATTTACACAATTTTACAAAATTTTTAAAATTCCACCATTTCAGCATTTTTTGTCATTTCGAAAAAAGCGAAGTCCAGGTGGAGAAGCACCTAAGGAACTTCCGACTAAAATTTTATAACTATTTGAAAAAGACTGAGAGAAATGAATGGTTTGACAATTATTTATTTATCTATTTACTACCATTTATTCCAGTTTTTGCCAAACTTCAAAGTTCCCAAATTTCGGCAGTTTTTGGCGAACAGCAAAAAAATAATAATAATAACAATAACAGACTGGTAGGCGAACCCCGGGGAACATCTCTGCCTAACGTCTAAACGATTGGAGTAAAACTGTACGTGCAGCATTTTACAACTGGATCAAAACGGGTACAAAAAGTGCCGCCATTTTGTCAGTTTTTTTACATTCGTCAAAAAAAGTAATAGCCAGGTGGGGGACCACCCAGGGAATATTCCTGCGTAATATAAAAACGATTGGAGCAAAACTATAGGAGTAGCATTTAAAGAAAAAGTTTAACATACGCACATACGCACACACATTCAAGTCCCCTACAGTGATACGACTAACCCAGTGAGATAAAGTGGGCTGGGTTAAAAAGCAGAAGCCGTTATTTTTTTATTAACTTTTTTTCGTAAATGAAAGCAGTTAAATTGGCAAAATTTTATTTCAGAAATAACTGATTTAAGATCGTACAACATAAATATCGAAGAACTAACAAATCAGCACTGTTACCTGCTGTACCACTTAAAAATGCCATCCAAAAGTAATGCATCCGTAATCTTAATTGCGCAATACACTAACAAATACTTCCATTTGAACCCTGCCAGTTTAAATAAGAGGATTATATTTTCATTTTTTAAGATTCAGACTTGACACTTTCAAGTGTCATAAAATCAGTACGGTAGAACAGGAGTTTCTCACTTCAGAGTGCGTGCGTGACGGGATGGGACTTAATCGCGAAAGTATTTTCTTTCTCAATTCAATTTGGCCAAAGAGCATACAATAATTTTTGGTCTAGAAACAGGTCTAATTCACAGTTCTATTCAAATTTAGTCATCTTTCCAAATAATTATTTTTAGTTAAAATAACAGAGATATTTTACACTGAACTTTCCTGGTTATGCAGTAGTTTCCTTCCCAATTCAAGACCACTTATAAAGCTCCCAACTTATACATCTTCGAAATATTGATAAACTACTGTTATATTCATAAAACTCATTCAACTGAAATTTAAACTTTTCAACTGAACATCAAAGAAGGAATAACGTACCACCGGGCATTCGCTATCTGATACAAAGACTTGATACACACACAGTCTCAGTACCATTGCCTCGCACATGACATTAATTTACCGGCGACACTCGTTCTAGTTCCTCCCCCCACCCCCCCCCCCCCTCCTCCTCAAAAATAAATAAATAAAATTGTAAAAAGAAAACTTTGTCACAGGGTATCGGCAATCGAGTTTTAAACTTCGACTTTTCACTGCTTGAGCATTTTTCTTTTTTCAAAGTTCTTTATACAGGCAAAGCACTTCTTAAAAAGTCCCAAAGCAAAAACACAAAAGCTTCAACAAGCCATCGTCATTAATTAGACGAATTCTTCAGCGGATACTTAAGCAAAAAGTTAGCGTAGCGTAGAAATACACAGATTATGGAAAAGTTTTTTTTTAATTTATTTATTTTTAATTTATTTATTTATTATTTTTTTATTTATTATTATTATTTTTTTTTTTTTTGCTGTTTGTGACTAAATCATCCCGTGCGACGTAAGTGTGAACGCATGTTTAGATAAATACATATTACAAAAAATTCTCAAACGAACAAAAGCAAAACTTGTTTCCTTTAAAAATAACTTCAGAAATAACTCAATTCTTGACCTGAGAAACGGGAGACCGACCGAAAAAAACCCTATCATTCTTGCAATAAGAATCCTTACAAATGCGTAATATCACGTGGGAAGTGACGTCATCGCGGGGAATGCAGATCACGACTTCCCCAAAGCAAAGGACAACACTCTCTACATAAGACTCGAAAGTAAAGAACAACACCTCAGTTACTACATGCACACATGTATATACCAAATGCCTGCTGTTTGAAAAAAAAGAAGAAAATTCCATTAATAAGTACACCGCAGCATAAATCAGTATAAACTAAAACTTGCGTTTCGCTCCCAGATTTAAGTTTCCAGTTTTCCCAACACAATATGTCCGTAAAACACCACACTCAATTCTACATATATGGATCACATTTCAGAAACGCTGAAAAGAAATCACAGTTTAATTTTTGTATCATTGAATATTGCCGAGTGAATTTTTCACTGCGGTACGGACTTGCCGGACTACTTACTCTTATCTAAAGCATCAACAGTACACTATTTACAACTTCACAACGGACTGACGTGTTACTTTTATACAACAGCAGAAAAATATCGCTCCACTAACATCTGCGCTACGCCTGTTTTTAAAACACTAATTTTGTGCATTTTTTCTGCAACTGAGCATCCATTTCTGTTTTGTCTCTCGTGCTTAGGACATATCTCTTTCGTCCTTAGGACGTAATCCTATCGTCCTGAGGACATTACTCTCTTCACTGGGATAGAACTCCCTCGTTATCAGGACACAACTCTCTCTTGGGAACATGATTCCACAGTACCTTGAAAATTCTGCACACATATTGGCACCAATATAAACCAATATTAAGAAGTACCAGAGTTGCCCATATACTTACATGGCTCCTGGGGGGGGGAGGGAGGGGAGGGGGGCGGGGAGCTAGCACGTCTCATTCTCGCTACACTCGGATACCGAATGAATTGCAGATGCCGCCATGTGACCATTGGTGACCTCTAAGTGGATTGATTTCGTATTCGTATCGTCCTCATCGTCGTCGTCGTCGGAATCGTCATCACTGCTGTCGTCTTGGAAGTAGTTGCTGACGTCATCATATTTGGCGAGACACGGGATTAAGATGAGCATAAATCCAGATAAGAAAATGACCAGCCCAGCGATGGTGAAGGTTAGGTCATAGTCGCCTGTGTAATCCGATATGAAACCTGACAAGAGAACACAATCACTAATCAACGACACACGTCAAAAAAAAGGTAATTGAAAACCACAGCAGGACTGGAAATTATTCCCGAGGCCTCATAATTTCGGCTCGGTCCCTCTCAGGCTGTATGGCCCCCGAAAATTCTCTTCATTATGTATACATATACACACATTTTTGGCCCTCACTTTTCGCTCGGACTCCCTTTATTTCTTCCCCTGGAGCCCGTACATGTACGAAAAATAAACAAATAAATAAAAGAAATGTAATCCTGTCAGATAATTTAGTTAGTCTGTAACATTCACCGACACTCAAGGCCAAACCATCGACACTTTAAATAATTAAGCGTTTAATCACACGCACACACCACGGAAACTGTCTGCTTAAGCCACAACTACACCTCACAGCCATCCGCTAAAATCAGACTATTTCATGTTTTAACAAAATTATCATTATTATTAGTAGTAGTAGTAGTTGTTGTAGCTGTAGTAGTAGTAGAGTAGTAGTAGCAGACCTACTTGAAGTAATAGTAGTGGTAGTATGTTTTTCAAGTACGCTAAGAATGTCCAGGGGCATTGTTCACAGCTTTAAATTAACATATTATGCTAATTCCACGAAAAACAACGGAAATGAAATAATTATAAATCAATTTCGACACTGGAAAATTGGCAGCATTAAATATTTCAGGGATGGCTCGACAGATGGACGGTCACCCTTCAGTCGGTCTTAACTTACAGCTAATCCCTCAAGATGCCAGACCATTTACCAAAAGAAGCTTTACACAGTCAATTACAAAAACAAAAAAAAAAAAAAAAACAAAAAAACAGTGTTTTCATAAAGACTACTGCATAATTTTTTATGGACTTTAAGGAAATTTTGCTGCATTTCAATAAATTTCAACTAACACGGATACAAATGCTGAAGTTCATGCACATCTACGGGCATAAAGACAAACGCGTTCGATTATTTACCTCTGCTGACGTCAATCGAGGGGTTAAAAATCAGCGAAGCAAAACCTCAACAAGAAGCTAAACAACGGTGCTCAACGGCCTGATATTTAATGTCAATTTCGACTGTACATTACCGCACACTTATGCAATTGCAAGTTTAAGCTGTTTTTAGAAATGAAATGTCAGGTTAGGTCGAGCAGAAAAGGCTGAATAGATCACACCATGCTGTCAAATAAATGCCAGGCTCTAATTTAGATACAAAAAACTTACTGCTGCTTAACTGGAGACAGTTTTTCTACTACAGACCTTTTAATAAAAACAACAAGGACCAGGATTTAGAAACCCGTTTTCTAACGCCAGGGGGATTTGCTGATGTAATTGGAATCCACAGTGACGCAAGCATGGGGCGCTTTATGCTAAATTTAGCACAAAGCCGTAGACAGACACAGCCTGCAGTTATGCTTATGCCTTAGTGTTCTTAAACATACACATATATATGTGTGTGTATTTATTTTAGATAACCGAAGTAACGATTCTGGTATTTCTAGTTAAACATAATCTGGCGTAACCTGGACAAATGGAGGCAAGAACCGGTCGCCAATGATTTTAAGTTGTATCGACATGTCAGATCTATTTTCCTGTACGAATCGACCCTTCTGCACAAACTATTCCATCGACACCTAGACAATTTTTTGCTCGACCACGTTTAGGCCGAGTCGAGTCACCTTTTTTAAGTGGCGATTTTAATGACCCGGCCGAGGGATGAAAAAAAAAAAATTTTTTTCATGGCTCTATAAAAAGTCATTAAAATGGTCCAAAAACGCAATAATTAGTTTAATAAATTTTGTTTTACTTTCATTAGGGTTTCGAGTGAGGTTTTGAGGCAAACATAGACTTGAAAAATGATCCCATGACTAAGCCCAAGGCATAAACGTAATGTTTACTAATTAACTCCCTTCAAATAACGCCAAAATTGAATTATAAAATGATCAGTTACTACAGTTCGTTTTTACCCCATTTCATTTATTTATTCCTACTTGCAAACTTCGTTTGCAAATGGGTATAAGTTTGTAGTTTTTCCCGAAATTTCTGTCCTTTTTTCCCTTTTTTTCTTCTCTTTTTTTTCCGTCACGGAGGTTTCCAGAAAACTCCTCCTAGGCTATTTGACGTAGAACGATGAAATTTGGCACAGTGATAGAGGGTGGCGAGATGTCGTCAAATCCGCAAAATTTTTTGACCTTGACCTTGAAGGTCAAGGTCAAATTGAGGTCAAAGTTTTTCTGACCTCAAAGTGGTTTCCAGAAAACTTCTCCTACAGGGTTTGTCGTAAAAAGACGGCATTTGGCAGAGACTTAGCGGGTAATGAGTTGTCCACAAATCCGTAATTGAGGTCAAAATATTTTTGGAAACACCTATTAATCGCGAAAAGTAGCTGTAAAGGTACTCAAATCCCAGTGTGAATGCATAAAACGTACTCAGTAAAGGGTAAACTTTCATCACTAACCTTGACCTTGAGGGTCAAGGCCAAAGGTCACGTGACTTCGCGCGTCCTTGACGACAGGCCGACTCATCTCGAAAACGGTTAGATATAGAGCGGTTTTGAGCTCATTTTCGACCCTTTAAGCCTAAACAACGTTACATAAGCGGTACCTCGGTGACCTTGATCTTCTGGGTCACGGTCAAGGTCAAAAACCGGAAGTTGACTATTATCTCGAAAACCGTTAGAGATAGAGCGATTTTGAGCTCATTTTCGACCCTTTAAGCCTAAACAACGTTACATAAGAGGTACCTCGGTGACCTTGACCTTCTGGGTCACGGTCAAGGTCAAAAACCGGAAGTTGACTATTATCTCGAAAACAGTTAGAGATAGAGCGATTTTGAGCTCATTTTCGACCCTTTGGGCCTAAACAACGTTACATACGAGGTACCTCGGTGACCTTGACCTTCTGGGTCACGGTCAAGGTCAAAAGCCGGAAGTTGACTATTATCTCGAAAAAGGTTAGAGATGGAGCGATTTTGAGCTCATTTTCTACCCTTTGGGCCTAATCAACGTAACATAAGAGGTACCTCGGTGACCTTGACCTTCTGGGTCACGGTCAAGGTCAAAAACCGGAAGTTGGCTAGTATCTCGAAAACGGTTAGAGATAGAGTGATTTTGAGCTCATTTTCGACCCTTTGGGCCTAAACAACGTTACATAAGAGGTACCTCGGTGACCTTGACCTTCTGGGTCACGGTCAAGGTCAAAAGCCGGAAGTTGACTATTATCTCGAAAACAGTTAGAGTTAGAGCGATTTTGAGCTCATTTTCGACCCTTTGGGCCAAAAAGACCTTATATAAGAGGTACCTCGGTGATCTTGACCTCCTCCATCATGGTCGAGGTGAAAAACTATAAGTTGACCAGTATCTCAAAAACGGTTAGAAAACTGAATTTGATTTATTTGTGCCCAAATGAGGTTACATTATATTCACTTCGATGGCCTCGTTCAAGATAATAATCCGGAAGCTGACAATTATGTCGAAACACTGAAAAATGTGTCTTTGACCAAATATGTTGTGTCTCTGCCCTTGCAAGTGGGTACTTTTTCGCTACGTGTAGCGAAATTCGGTCTAGTTTATTATACCTTTTTGGCTTTTTTTTCAGCAGTTTTTCGCCAATTTCTACGAGTCTCCTCTGCTGGGAAATCAAAAGGTGGCACACTTAGTGTCGACCACAGGATCTTGACAGATTCCAAAATTTTGACTTATGACGTCATCACCATCTTATTATAACACATTGTTTTTAAGCTAAATATCTCGAAAACGGTTGCAATCTTTTTCACAAAGAATTATTTGGCAGCCTACTTGTTGATTGACCTAATTATGAAGTCACTTCTAATGCTGATTTCAATTCATTTCATACAGAAAAAAATTTACATCAATTTATTACAACTGCCCTGGCAAGTTAACACCCATTCACCTACTTCTAGCCAACAGTAGCTGGTTAAGATAGGGGACTACCTAAAGTACATTATCACAAAATTTGAAAGGACTTCAATCAAAACTGTGGGAGAAGTTGACTGTCAAAAAAAAACAGCAAGGACACGTTTTTCCATTCAAAACAATGTTTAAAGGAACACAGGATTCAAACAAAATCTCAGCCTCGAAAAAGGGTTTTAAAGCCTCTGGAAAAGTTTTTTAAGAGTTTTAGGTTTTTCAAAGCCTTTAGGGGTTGTCTAAAAAAGGCATTTAGTGGTTTAGGGGTTCCGCTGTGAAGCCTGCAATTCATATTTTGGTAAATCTGACCAAAGGAAAAAGACACTCGGCGATATCTGCCCATCAGGAATTTCGCCCATCCAACATGCCTGATAGTCTGATCATTGAGTTAAATGAGGTAGAAGTGTGCCGCCCCTACCAGGTCCGGCCTTCTCGGGTTGTGAAGGGGGGGGGGTGGGGATTTACACCGTGATTTGATTTTGTACAATGATTTGTATGCATTGACAATTCTTGCGAAAAAAAAAAAAAGAGAACAGATGATTGCCAGTAAAGACTGAGGTAAAATCAGTTAGGCTTAATAACAATGCCATTTATGTCCATTATGGTCAAAGTTTTAAGTTGGGCCGCATCGACAACACGTGGATGGTTGCAAAAAGGGAAAATCCCGGTTTGGAATCACAAATGCTACAACGTCGAAATAACTGACTCAAAAGTCATTCGGTCGATACAGTCCGTAGATATCATCGGTCATAAAACATTTAGTTCTGTGACCTCGGAGGCCCGCTTTTGTGATCACTGTGACGTTAGCCATGCAGGGTGATTAGCCAGGCAACATCCTGATGCAGCACTGAAGTGATTCACGAAAGCACGGATGGGTTGTGCTCATTGATATTCTCAGCTCCAACCACTTAACAACGAAAGCATCCTTTTGTTTGATTTCGATTTTTTTTTAAACTTTGATTTCGAAAAAAAAAACTGTCTAATACAGAACCAACCTGCTGTGCGGATTCAGAAAGTTGAACGCGTGCAGACCACTGCTGTGGTTTAACATACATACAAACATGCATTTATGCATAAATATACACATTACATTTCGAGGCACAAATGTACCCATCTGTAACATTAAAATAACAAAATCTTATTATTTTCTTTGTTCAACAGTTTCAATGCATGCAAAATAGGACGACATCAAGGTTTGACTGCGGTATGTACCACGGTGCAAAAAAACAAGTTTGTCCAAGGACAAAGTCCCAGCTTACGAAAAGCAATAAGACCAATTCCAGCGTGCATGAGCAAAGGAATTTTCCTGAAAAATTAGGCTTCAAAAGATGAGACGGCAAAGAGCTAGCTCAATAATTAATTTAGCACCGGACCAGAACATAGACCGATAAATGCATACAAAGATTTCTTTCCCAGAAAAATGGGAGACAGATTTTTTGTATCTCTGGTAGACTGGATAGTCTGCCATAGATACCTTCAAACAACGTTCGCATTTCGGATCGGTGCGCATATTTATGTAACTTGCCTTGATGCACGTTTCCTATTCAGACAAGTGCGCATGTTTATTTGATTTTGCGTAGATGCGCGGCTCCCATTTTGGAACAGTGCACGTTTATTTAACTTGCGTTGATGTGCGGTTCGCATTTCGGACGAGCGCCCATGTTTTTTTACCTTTTGTGGATGTGCGGTTCTCATTTCGGATCAGTGCACATGTTCATTTACCTTGTGTTGATGTGCGGTTCTTATTTCAGACTTTGTATAAGACTTTGTATTGTTCTTTGGATCCCTTTCAACTGCTATGGTCATATCGGGATCCCCCTGCCACATTATACTGAAATGGGGCATTCCAGCCCTCCTTCTAACCCTTACATGTGGAGTGCCTCACAGGGTATCAAGGAGGAGTCCCAATTTTAAAGTCTTAGGTATGACCGGGGTTTGAACCCACGATCTTCCAGCATCGAGGCGGACACTCTAACCACTAGGCCACCGAGGCTTATTTCGGATCAATGCGCATCTTTATTTACATTGTGTTGATGTGCGGTTCTTATTTCGGATCAGTGCGCATGTTTATTTACCTTGTGTTGATGTGCGGTTCTTATTCCATACCAATGCGCATGTTTATTTTACTTGCGTTGATGACCGGTACGAATTTTGGACAAGTGCACAAGTTTTCTTAGGATGCCTTGATGCGAGGTTCGCATTTCGGACCGGTTTGCATGTTTATTTAGCTTGCGTTGATGCACGGTGCTTATTTTGGACGTGTGCCTATGTTAATTTAACTTGCGTGGGTGCGCGGTTTGCATTTTGGACCAGTGTGCATGTTTATTCAACTTGCGTTGATGAGCAGTTCGAATTTCGGACCATTGCGCATGTTTATTTAACTTGCGTTAATGCGGGGTTCGAATTTCGGACCACTGCGCATGTTTATTAAACTTGCGTTGATGCGCGGTGCTTATTTTAGGCCAGTGCAAATGTTTATTTAACTTACGTTGGCGCGTGGTTCGCATTTCGAACCACTGCGTATGTTTATTTAACGTGCGTCGACGCGCGGTTCTTATTTCAGGACAATGCGCATATTTCTTTAACTTGAGTTGATGCGCTGTTCTTATTCTGGACCAGTGCGCATGTTTATTTAAGTTGCCTTGATGCGCAGTTCTTATTTTGAATAGTGCGCATGTTATTTAAGTTGCGTTAATGGGCAGTTCGCATTTCGAAACAGTGCGCATGTTTATTTAACTTGCGTTGATGCACGGTGCTTATTTTGGTCCAGTGTGCTTGATTATTTAGCTTGTGCTGATGTGCGGTTCGCATTTTGGACCATTGCGCATATTTATTTAACTTGTGTTGATGATCGGTACTTATTTTGGACCGGTGCAAATGTTTATTTAACTTACGCTTATGTGCGGTTCGCAATTCGGACCAGTATGCATGTTTATTTAATTTGCGTTGATACCCGGTTCGCATTTTGGACCAGTATACCTGTTTCTTTAGGTTGCGTTGATGCGCAGTTCGCATTTTGGGATCAGTGAGCAGGTTCATGTAACTTGCGTTGACGCGCGATTTGCATTTCGGACCAGAAAGCATGTTTATTAAGTCCTGTCGATGCCCGACTCTTATGTCTATTCAACTGGCGTCGATTCATGGTTCTTTCTTCGGACCACTGCGCATGTTTATTTAACTTGCGTTGATGCGCGGTTCTCATTTCAGACCAGTGCGCATATTTATTTAACTTGCGTTGATGCGCGGTTCGCATTTCGGACCACTGCGCATGTTTATTTAATTTGCCTCGATGTGCGGTTCGCATTTCGGACCAGTGCGCATGTTTCTTTAGGCTGCGTTGACGCGGTTCGCATTTCGGACCACTTCGCATGTCTATTCAACTTACGTCGAAGCGTAGTTCTTTTTTCGGACCAGTGCGCATGTTTATTTAACTTGCGTTGATGCGCGGTGCTTATTTTTGACCAGTTCGCATCTTTATTTATCTTCCGTCGATGCGCAGTTCACATTTCGGACCAAGTGCGCATGTTTATTTAACTTGCATCGATGTGCAGTACTTAATTTGGACTACTGCGAATATTTATTTAACTTGCGTCGATGTGCGGTTGTTAAATCTGACTACTGCGCAAGTTCATTTAACTTGCGTTTATGCGCTGTAGGAGGAGATTTATTCAATTTTTTTTTCAAAAATTCCGAAAAAAAATTCAAAAGTTTTCCAATTCACTCAAAAAACACAAGCCGTATGCATGATCCCCTAGAGACGGCTCATAAATAAAATAAATGAAATCTGATAAAAACTGTAGGAGGCAATGCATTTTGATTTTTTTCTTCAAAAATTCTCTGATCGACTGAAAAAGACAGGCCATATTCACGACATCCTAATCATGCCTCAGCCCCAAAATAAATGATGTTTGATCAAAACTGCAGGAGAAAATGCATTTTGAGGTATTTTCATCGAAAAAATTTCCACCGAAATCAAAAATTCCCAAGTCGAGTCAAATAGCACAAGCCGTATGCGAGACCTACCTAAGGATGCCTCATAGCAAAAATAAATGAAATCGGATAAAAACTGCAGGAGGGAATGCATTTTGAAGTTTTTTTCTTCAAAAACTCCCTAAAAATACAAACATTGCCCGATCGACTAAAAAGCACAAGCCGTCTGCACTCACATCAAAAATAAATGACATCGAATCAAAATTGTAGGGGTAGATGCATTTTGAATTATTTTCGAAATTTTTGCTAAAAAATACAAACTAAAAAAGCACAAGCCGTATGCACGACCCTTTAGGGGTGCCTCATACCAAAAATAAATGACATCGGGTCAAAAATGTAAGAGGAGATACATTTTAAAATTTATTTAAAAATCCCCAAAAATTAAAAAATCACCCGATCGACTAAAAAAAGCACAAGCCGTATGCACGACCGCTTAGGAATGCCTCACACCAAAAATAAATGACATCGAATCAAAATTGTAGGAGTAGATGCATTTTTTTCAAAATTTTTCCTTAAAAAAATCCACAAAAATACAAAAATTGTCCGATCGACTAAAAAAGCACAAGCCGTATGCACGACCCTTTGGGGGTGCCTCATACCAAAAATAAATGACATCGGGTCAAAAATGTAGGAGGAGATACATTTTAATTTTTTTTCTTTAAAAATTCCCCAAAAATTCAAAAATCACCCGATCGACTAGAAAAGCACAAGCCGTATGCATGACCCCTTAGGGATGCCTCACACCAAAAATAAATGACATCGGATCAAAATTGTAGGAGGAGATGCATTTTGAAACAAAGTTTACAGCGAACTAGCTAACTAACTAACTAACGGACGCCATCCGCAGACCGATAGGAATACCCCAGCTTACGTGTAACGTAAGCTGGGCTAAAAATGGTGTTAACCTTGCGATGTCCTTTTCCCAATAACATCCTCACAGATATATCGAATGACAATTTATACAATTAATTTCAGCCTTGTTTTTTAACAGAAGCATTATACAAACCAGCAGCAGGAGGTCCGATGAGGTTGGCGATACCCTCAGCTAGCATGACAATACCGTAGGCGTTGGTGAGACGGTCCATACCTAGCAACTGTACAAGTATAATGGTGGTCAGCGCGTAGTTGGCACTGATGAAGAACCCGTATGCTGCGGTGAATATACACAGTTGTGAATACGTCTCCATCCAGGGTACAAGAATCGTCACTATACCTGGTCATAACATCATAGAAAATACAGTAAAAAAAATTGATTAAAACCAACATGGCCGGTCCATGAAACCACGCTGATTAAAGTGATTTGTCGGTTTAACCTAAATTTATCACTTGGGATTCTATAACCTGGGTCTGCCCACGGACGTTGGGTTAAGCATATAGTATGTTGGGTCAACCGCTAATAGTTTAAGTGGGCTTTTGAAAAGATAATAGAAAATATATACAGCTGTGATTATGTCCCTTTCGACGGAAGAGTGAAGGTCACTCTGCCTTATGATAATACAAGAGCTATCACACGCTGTAAAACAGGCTTCTTTTGTCATTTTGATCTGATTTATCATGCAAAAACAGAGGTCACAAAAGCTTAAATCATTATAATCGGCTACTTTGACATATATATATGTTACAGGATATCTGTGTAATCAGCGGGTTTCATATTCTCCGCTAAACTTTCCAGCGGTTTCATGAAACCGCTGAACTTGGAGCATTCTGTTACATAGATTCGCTGGTGTTTCTGGGGATCTGTGTAATATGAAAGCTAAGCAGGCTGAGGTCCGGGAAAGACCAAATAAGCAATCAATGTGAAAGCAGTTTAGTAATGCTTTAGTGGCCTGAGTAGTAATTTGAGTTTTTACTGCAGTTGTTTGAATGAAAATAAAATCTTTAATATCACATCTATGTAAATTGCAATAACTGTGAACTGCAATTAAACATTTTTAGGTTTATTCAATAGTAACGCTTCAAATGCCTGAGTAGCTGTGTGAAGGGCAATGGCAGTAGTCCACGGCAGATTGACTCAACTGGAATAAATTGCAATTCATGTCAACTGCAATTGCTGCTTATTGATATCGAAAATTGATGTGTGGAAATTTTGACTTATTACCTTTTGCCTGTGTGTTGTGACTGTAAAGTAAACAACATATTGATTGTAGCTTTGATTAGCTGTAAACTGTTACTAAAATAGTGATCGTGAAGAATGATAGAGTACTGAACGTTGATTCTAGTTGCTGCACAGCAGAAAGAAGTAAAATGATTGAAAACTTGAGATAAGAAGTTTCTGTATCAAAAGAAACCATTTCAGTGATTTCATGTAATAACTGGCCGTTCATTTCATGAAAGTGCCGGAAATTTTAGTGGTTTCCCGAAACCGCTGGCGGTCGCAGCGATTTCATGATCTCCTGTAACATATATATATAGACGATTTATTGCGACTCGTGTCAATTTGGAGTGTTTTGAATGTAGAAAGGCCATGTCACGATGCGTCCCTGGTAAAATCTAATGCAGTGCTTGTCTGAAGACTCATAAATACGACACACTGCAGCGCAGTATCTCACTTTCCTCATCTTTAATATTTCAACTCAAAAAAAAAAAAAAAACTTGAGATAATAAACTCGAAGTGTGTTTTTAAGTTATTTTTTATAATAACGCCAGACACAGTAAATGGACATTATTATTAGCGACACCACTTCATTATGGTTGAAAAGGGTCACAAATTAAAAGTTACACTTAGTTGTTGAAAAAAATGACGAATCAGCAGCGAAAGCTACGCATAAGGAAGTGTCACAATTTAAACAAGTTTATAGAGTGTATGTCACCTCATACACCAGTGAATTGAGACACTATGTTATGTGCAATACATCGCAGAAGGCGACCCTGTTAAACCGCACCAACCACATGTATCGCGGAGACCATGAAATGGGTGTAGGCCAACTGACCACCGGACAAGTGACTACCAGTCAAACTGGCCACCCGTGAAATCAAATGAACATTTCTGAATATATTTACATATTTCTTATATCCACAAATAATAGAGTTAATAAAATGCCATGTATATGCCATTTCTCCTTGTTTTATATACCATTTCAACTTTGTTTCTGGGACTTAATCCAAGGGTTACGAAAGTGACATCTTCCTGCCTCTTTTCCTTTACAGCAGCAAAAAAACATCGTCAGTCTGCAGAACTGAAAAACTGCAGTACAAAATCCTAATCCGCCTTTATTATCTGGAATTTGGTAGAAAAGAAAGGTAAGGACTCCCATTTAATCCCCCAAATCCTCCCATACTAGCCATAGATAAAAATGGTTCACAATAATAATAATAATAATAATAATAATAATAATAATAATAATAATAATAATAATAAGACGACGAAGAAGAAGAAGAAGAATAAGAATAATAATAACTAGAGCAGTGTGCAAACCGACATATTCCACCCAGGCTCCCATCAGTTAAACACGGCCATCAATAGTTGAAATTTTCCAAGTCCAGGTGGTCCATTTTCTTTGGACGAACCTTGCCCATTTACAATACCGATCTGTGTTTGTTCCCATAGAAGCTACTTACCAAGTTTCATTAAAATCCTTGCAGGAGTTTTTAAGTTATCGTGTTAACAAGCTCTTGATGACAGAACCACCGACAGACCGACAGACACGCGCGGTCGATCGCATATATTCCCCCATGTGGGGAATAAATAATAATAATAATAATAATAATAATAATAATAATAATAATAATAATAATAATAATAATAATAATAATAATAATAATAATAACAATAATAATAATAATAATGATGGTCAGACGGACAGACAGACGGACAGACCGAAAAGCTCAAAACTATATCCCTCCGTTATGCGGGGGACAATTTAGTTCTCGCCAGTTTTTGCCGATCACCAAAAAAATAACAGGCAGCTACTGATGTCTGCTTCTTTGATTCACAATTTTAAGACGGTTAGATTATACCGCAAGCGTTAGTTAAGATTTTACTGAGATATTGGTTTTTTGCCAAAATTTCCGGCAATTTCTTCGAATTAAGAAAAATACTGAAAGCCAGGTAAGTACCACTGACCGCTCTATTTAACTAAAATTATTCAAGAAAGTAAGGCAATTTCTCTGTTGTGAGTGGAGATTTCACTGATTTTTTTACGAATATTTCCGCTAATTTTTGGCGAATCACCAAAAAAAAAAGGTAATGGGCAGGCAGGGAGTGAATGCCTGTCACGTTTACCTTAAAAAATTGTTGTTCGATCCCATTTTTTAAACTTAAAAACGTATATACGCACATACTTCAATGACTGCTACAACCCCTACTTCTGTAGAAGCTGGGGCTAAAAATAATGAACTTGGTCAACTTAACCTACCAACAACATCAGGCTATGTAAGATAATAAACTAATGGCTCAATTACCCTGAATCAACTTACCCCATGACTGGGGTAAGCTGTGCAAATTCACCACCTGAAATTAAAGGACTACCAATCGTACGCTGTAAGCTGTAACCACCCACTGACGGTACACATATGTGGCGCGTGTGATGTAGTTTGTCATATTCATAACATATCTGTGAATTCTTTTTTTTTTCTTTTGAGCAATAAAAAAAAAAAAACAAAAATGAAAAGCGGATCAACATACCCCGGCTTCCCCTACCTTGTGTGCACTTTTCTTTTGTGTGCAAAATCTGAATCTTTTGAAACAAGCCCTTAGAGTTGTAACAGCAAAGTAATTGAAATATAACCAAATATGTTTTCATTTGTTGATGGCTGCTTGTCCGGGTTTTTTGCATTCATTTGGTAGCCGGCTGTCCGGTAGACAATAGTCCGGTGGCCTTTTGTTATGAACACCCTCGCAATATACCAACTGCATACACCAAAATTCGGAATTTCATACCTACCGCCCCCCCCCCCCCAATCCCGTACGCAGAATGTGATGTCACCAATTGACTTTTATATTATCATAGCTCTAATCCCCTCCCCCCTCCCCCATCCACACACCCTCCGTGCATAAGTACTTCACAGATGATCATCACGGCCTTTCAAATTAATGTGAACGAAACAGTGACGTTATCACATGCTCAAAAATGCTGTAACCCATGAATCTAGGACGGTAACTGGTTCAGCTCAAACTATTATTGATCATTAAAATTTGTTCAAACTCTCCGCACTTGACAGAGCGCGAAGTTGATATTTATGCTTTGTGAAATCCTTTAAGTCATAGCGATTATGTACTTGAACATACATTAATGATAAAAGTAAATCATCAAGCTCCTGGTTGCGAAAACAATGGCTTTTTATAGGTCAAAAAAGCAGGCCAAATTTTCGTTACCTTACTAAGATCAGCTAACGTAAGAATAGTTCAGGTCTCCGTTTTTTTTTCTTTTTTTGGTGTCTATATGTCTGTCTGCCCCCCCCCCCCCCCCCCCGTTTTTGTCTGTGTGTTTCACACTTTATCATTGTTGCATATATCTGTTCTTCAACACAGTACTCTCTATCTTTCTACATCTCTGTTCCATCAGTTTCACATTCAGTTTTTTTTTGCGATTTTTTTAACAACTCGATAACGGAACTGAAGAAACTAAACGACTTGTTTGAAAGAGAAAATGTATGCAGTTACCTGCAATAGATGTAATGACGTTGTACAGATGTACCGCGTTGACCTTTGGAAAATCGCCGATCCACCCAAGTACCACCTGACCGACAGTACTCGTTATTCCAATCAGCGAGACCAGAAATGAGGCTCTGACCACACCAACCTCCATGTCTTTCGCTTTATCGTGGGTGAAGACATAAGGTACGTCATATGCTAAATAGAGGAGGAAACACGAGAGGCAGAAGTATAAGAAAACACCACTGCGGAATATGGAGACGTGGAGCATGCGCCGGAAAGTGTTCTTCACTTCCCGTGACAATTTGAGAAAATTGCAAACTGCGACGCGCTGGAACAGATCTGATGTACTTTCTTGCTCATAATTCATGGCTATATTGGGGCAACTCGCCGCCTTCCTAGCCGCAATCGGTCGCGTCCGCATTAAGCTGCCGCGATAGAATATATCCTTTCGATACATAGGTAACAGTTGATCGAAGTCAGAACGAGTGATTTTCGATATCTTTCGTTTAGGTCTCAAAGTGCCTGACAGGAATCCGTCGCTGGCTAGCAAATCTGCCTGGCCAATGCTCAAGCTATGCTGGACTGTGTCTGGGTGAGGGTTCGTCAAGCGTTGGTGAGATCCTTCTGATTCGCTGTATAACGCGCCATGATTTGCCATCCCACGCCCCGCGCCAATGTCGCTCAGGCTGTGATAGTGATAGAACTTATCGAGCAGACCATGCTCCATCAGTACCTCGTGTAACGTCTTACCCTCTTGACTGGCCTGGGTTAGGGCTTCCATTGAATTGGGGTACAGCGGTTCCAACTCCTGTTTCATAAAGGTAGGGAAATGTATAAGGGAATGCGTAACCGGCTCGTCCAGTAACCGGTCTACTTTTGGTTGCAATGATTTTCCGTTAGTGTTAAATGCATTCAAGTGGCATTCCTTGGCCTTGTCGAAACTTGCATATCTTGAGCTCACGCGTGAGAATTTGTTCTGATTCTCAAGAAATCGACGCTTCTGACGTTCTAGTTTCGGTGACGTCAGAGGCCTAAACACGGTACTCGCCACCACAATGTTGAACATAATTCCGCCAATGATAAGCGTCGCACCTCGCCACGTGTACTGCTGAATGAGATATTCAGTGAGAGGTGCGAAAACAAATGTACCAATACCCGTCCCAGCCACCGCCAGGCCTGCAAATTAAAAGCATGTCGTTTTAGGCACAGTATGTGCAATTTGGCAAAAAACATAGTGCAATTACATTAAATTTATGTGCTTCACTGAAATATAAAAACAATTGTGTAATTTCTATTTGGCGTGTTAAATATATTTGCTGATCACACTTTGCCAGAAAAATCAATATTGATAGACGAATTAGCAGATTTCGTCCACGAGATTTACGAAAAAACAGGACTCCAGTTTTTGAGGGATAAACACAGAAGTAGAGAATCTTTGAAACTTAAGAAGTGAATGGAGAACTACATCCAAATCTTTTTGAAATAAATATAGAGCTCCTTTTGTGTTGGAAACCCATTATAATAATGTCATTAACGAATTTTCTCACATTCCAATAAAGTCTTGACATTTATAAATACACACCATGGCAGTGAAAATCAACTTTTAGTGTATTTTCTTGTTTGTTTATTTATGTTTTCCCCACTGGAATCCTGTGAAACCGTGAACTGGCTTATAGGCATTTTCTTGGGTAAAATGTGACTACTATTGGCATTATTGTTTTCGACTGTCTAGCGTATTAAAGTGTCTAAAAATGGGGGTAAAATGTTATGGCGAGCTCCACTTGCTTCTCCAGCTTATTGTTCTCTTTTCTATCTTAGTCACTACTCGTATTTAGCCGGCCAGCCCCCAACCCCCAACGTTGATAGATGAACTTTCAGCAACTACATTATTGGCCTTTCCTTGTCAGTGAACACCGTTCCCCCTTCCCCCAGTCATGCCACCTGGGGACGAGGTGACTAGTCTGGTGGGGGGGGGGGGGGTTGCTACATGACTACACATTATATTACCCATACCCCGGCTTCCTTCACCAGTTCAGAAATACACCAAACCTGTCATTAATATCGACATTGACAAAACAAAGCATTAAAGACTGCTCACCTGTAGCAAAAGCTCTTTTCTTCTCGAAGTAGAATGCAACCACTACAATCGCTGGAACGTAAACCATAGATAACCCGAACCCGGCTAAGACGCCAAAAGTAAAACACAGCATTTCAATACTATCCGCAAACGAACTTAAAACGAATCCGCAGCCAGCTAAGAACCCGCCAAACATACACGTTTTACGACAACCGTAACGGTTTGTTAGCGCGCTAGCGATTGGCCCAGTAATCAGCGGTACGGACAAGAACAACGACCCAATAATTGCAGTTTTGCCCTTGCTCTCTCCAAAGACGTCCAAGAAAACAGTGAAGAAGACACCAAATGAGAAAGCACAGCCATCAGCGATAAGGTGGGCGATAAATGAGGCTCCAACCACCGCCCAGCCCCATCCGCCATCTGGCGGCGGCGGTAGGCTAATGCTACTACTACTGCTCGTGCTACTTGAACGTCTTGAGCGTGCATGGGTGGACTTCACGCTGCGTGAGGGGCTACTAGTTTTCTCCCCTCCCTCGCTAGTTTCGCCTTGGTTCTCCTCTTCCTCACTAGCACCACAGTTTCTTCCGGTTTTCTGCTCTCCCATGTTACTTCACTTTTAACGATCCTTTTCAAGTATTGTTGTTTATATAATTTCTTAGAAGTCTCAGTTCTTTTAAGATAATTACTACCAAATATTTCCGCAGTGTAGATCATAAATATCGAGTATAAATCAAGTCTTGTCATAGATCTTCCAAGAAAATAGTTATTGCTGTTTGAAAACTCGCTTTTCTTCAACAATTCAGCAAAGCATTCCGTGCCTCTATGCCTAACGGTTTTCCTGCAACATAAACAAAAAATATGAATAACTAAGTGTAAGAATAACATGAACCTTGATATTTCCCCCTTTTTACCGGCATTTGAAGTTTTAACCCGAACACTTTTTCACGTGTTAAAATCGAAATGTTGGTGTTAAAAATCCCGGTAATGTTAAAAATTAAAGAGCAATATTAAAGCTTAATTAAACTTTTATTATAAGGATTAAATCAAGATATGAACGTAATTTGTTGTGAATCTTGCATAAAAATAACAGGCGTCAAATTTTTAAATCAGGTGTTAATTTAATTAAGAGGGCTGATAACACAAAATGTGAGATTTGGTAATGTGACCGTACCCGAACACTCTTTCGAAAACAAGAAAAGGGGGTGTCACGGATGGCCTGAGATCTCCTCAGATTGAATTATACGATCCGACATTTTGTGGGAAAAGTTTCTCTTTTCTTTTTTTAATCATTTAACTACACACAGATAGGTGCTTTTTACAGAATTTTTTTGTGATCACTTATTTAAATAATTTTCGCCCTGCCTGTGCCTTTAGAAAAGAAAGCACAGCAGCAACTCCATACAGTTATACCTTTTTAAGTTACACGCGAATTGCCCGTCTGACGTGTTTGCTCTACTTTATGTACTTATTTTTTATGTTTTTTTTTTATATTTTTACCATTTTGCACATTAAAAAACCAGGAAGGCGTTTTGAATGTCAATAATGCTTTTCCTGTTACAGTTTTGATGTGGTTGTTTTCATATTTTGTATAACTGTTCTAAAGCACTCGCTCGAAGATTACTATTTTTGGATGGTAAAAACTGGCTAAATGGTAGGATTATTTGATTTTGGGAACCATTGGGAACCAATATTTATAATGCTTCTTTCCAAGTTTTGTCTGATTGCTTTAAGATTTTGTGTGAATGTTCCCCAGGCAAGTCTGTCTTAAAAAATTACTTTTTATTTGGCGATTCACCAAAAACTGGTCAAATTGGCCAAACTGAGGCATTTTACGGTCAATTTTCAAAATATCAGGTCACGCAGTTTGTTTGCATTGCTTTCAAATTTTGTGTGAATGTTTCCCAGCTGAATCTCTCTTGAAACATTACTTTTATACCATCCATAAAAACAATGACCAAATGGCGGCATTTATTTTGGCGAGCCACTGTTCTAAATGCTGCTTATTTGTTTTGTTTGTTTGTTTTTTTTGTCGTTTTTTTTTTGTTTTTTTTTGTTGTTTTTTTTCGTTTTTTTTTGGTTTTTTTGGTTCGTTTTTTTTTTATGTTTTCTGAGTTTTTTTGGTGACTTGGCACAAATTGGTTAAATGACGACATTTCTTCACTATTTTGATATTTCCTAGCCAATTTTCAAAAATGCTTCTGCTGCCGTAGTTTTGAACTTTTGTTTGAAGGTTCGCCTTGTTAAAAAAAAACTGCTTTTGGTGAACTGCTAAAATGTGGCCAAACGGCGACACTGCCTCCCGCAGTATTAATAACACTGCCATTAAACTATATATGAAAGTGATCTTTTCTTTAAAATTAATTTTTAGCGATCTCATAAAATGGTCAGATGCTTTTTCACATTTTTAGGGATCTCAGTTTTTTTAATGCTTCTTACCCTAGTTTTAATCCGATTGGTTTCAAATTTTATGAGTGGGCCATTGTTCTACCATGTTTTAATTGAAAGGTTTTATGTGAATCACCCCTAGTTAGTGCTCTCTTGAAAAAAACTCCGTTGGTCACAATGTCTCTGGACATTCTTGTTATCGATACGTGTTCGATACACCCCCTCCCCCTATGAAAAAAAGATTTTATCCACTTCACATGCAACATCACACTTTTTGTGCGGTCGATCCGAAAAAAAAAAACACAAAAAAAGACCAGCATATGTGCAACTGCTGCTCAATCGATAGACCAGCTTACGCGCAATTTATATCATTATGCGTCAGTCAGTCAGTTAGTTAGTCTATTTGTTTATTGGCTGGATGGCCTGCTGGCTAGTTGGAGAGTATAAGATAAACGACCATAAAAATACCACACACAGTATTTCTGAAATTTTATTTTTGACAAAAAAAAAAATAAAATAATAACAATAATGATGTATGATTACTTTGTGTTTGTCTGTCTGTGCGTTTGTTTATTTATTTATTTTGTTCCCGTTTCATTGTTGGATTTTGGCTGGATAAGAAAAAGGGATTTTATTTCAGGTCTGTCTCCCATTTATTTGTATCAATGTTCTTTTTTTTTCTATGCCAACTGAAAAGATCGAAGTGTCAAATTGTGTAATCGTTTGGACATCTGGGGATTGTGTTTGGACTTATTTTATTCTTCGAATCGGTTTTTAAGTGACCGGTGGCCATGAACAACACGGTTCACAGCACTCCACGTGTGAAGTGAAATCATAACCGTATCTTTTCCATCCAGATTCAGCTCCAACAATACCAATGGAGGTGGTCATCCGACAGACAACATTATTATTGAAAGAGGGCAAATAATATAATCAGACCACGACGAATTTTACTCGTCCATTAACAAGAGAAATAAGTAAATCAGAGCAATAAACCGCCAGTAATTCTATTACTGCTTTTGGTCTGCATTATTTAGTTTTCACTTGTGACGTCACTGGGCTCTCAATCATTCCCCTCCAGATTTATCCCAAACGACATTCCCTCCACTCCATCAATTTTTACGTTGGAGAAACGATTAATTCGCAGGAAAGAACTTAAACAATTACAAGGGGAAAATGAGAAGCGTGTCAAATAGCTTGTTTCTATGGACCATTTAAATTCAAGTTTAATCCCTTGTACCGCAGAGTCTTGAAGAAAAACAGCTGAAAACGAAAACAATACGAGCTGCGATAAATAAAATCGAGACAGAAATGACAGTGACTAATAGCAGAAAGCCGTAAACAATCGAAACCAAATAAACAGAATAGTCCATTTCTAACTGTGTTTATCCGGTTTATGCGGTTATCTTGACACTTTTTTAAGCTTATAAAAAGGCCACGACATGATTAAAATAGTCCTACAATTAAATCCTTTTGCGGTCAGCCGATTTCATCTGCACATTGTCAGGATTGAATTATTCTTCTTTGTTTGGGGGGGGGGGGGGAGTTGGGGTGGGGAATATTTTTTTTATCTAATTTCCACAGTATATTTTCATTAATCATGATTCAATCTCATTTTTTTAAAATTTATTTATCCATTTTATTCATGCACGAGGGTACAACCCTCTGTCATGGTATCATAATTTTGTCGGCATGGTCATTTTGGTTAAGAAACCGTATTGGGAGGGGGGGGGGGGTAGGTAGCACAGCCATAACTAGATATACAGTGACAGCAGAATGCATACGTCACCGCCGACCCCAGCCGACAACCCACCTCAAGAGGCCTGTCGAAGAGACCAGGGTTTGGTGCCAAAAGTAGAAATACAAACAGCAGGACCTCGATATAACGACAACAGATGATGACATATAGCTTGTAACGGCAGAATTTTGTGAACCCACGGGAGATTTTCCCTGTTTAAAGTCATTGGCTATAACGACATAATGTCCTCGGTCCCCTCCATGTTGTTATAATAAGGTTGCACTGCAACTGCTTGTTTATGTTTGTTTACTTATTTTTTTGTTTAAAAAGGTAACCTCTCTTGGATTTAATATGAAGCCAGGGTGACGCCCCTTCTGCGATCATGTTTCCCATATCCATTATCCCCCCCCCCTTCCTCCTTCCCCCTCCCCCAATTAAAAAAAAGTCGTGAATTTCAGAACGACAAGAGGTTCCCCACACACGTACGTTTGTGCCATGCCCCAAAGACATCGATTATAAAGCAATACCACCAGCCCCTACCAGCTGCGTTTTTGTGTACACGTTATTACCGATGTATTGTTTATAACCAGAAATTAGTTCAATCTCAGTATTGTGCGTACACTAATGACGGTTATCCTGTTTTCATTTCTTGTTAGTGTCCTGTCAGGTCACTGAACTATTTGACACGTCACACTTTTCTCCAGGGGCCTCCGCAGTTGTTGACCTATCAGAAAACAGCTCTATTTTCTAGTTGACCGGTGCAATAAAACACTCCTCATTACCATACAATAAACGCATTATCCACTCCAAAAGTTAAATCCATGCATTTTGAATAAGAGACTGAACCCCAATGCAATACCGGTCCATCCTTCAGTGTAAGTAACAACGGTGCAGTGCATGAAAAGATCTTGCACGTCTTACCGACAACCAAAGCTCCTGAACAATGGTCCAATGGACTACTAGACAAAACCTCATGATGGTGCAAAAGTACTGGCCTGTTATCCTACATGTTATCTACTTTTACCAAATTTTGTTCAGTTTTGATGCATATATATCTTTTTGTCTATTATTTCGAGCACTGGATGCCAAAAGCAAAGTTTACTATTTTCGATAATGAGATGCACAGTAAAACAAAAATAATGCTACAGTGCAACGTCATCGTGCATTCAACCAAACACCCCTGACACACATGCAAGAGTCTGTCCATTCACATGGCAAAAGGAGAAAAAAGTACAGCGCATTCATTCTTGTGGACACCGCTCCATCAATCCGGTTTATGGCAAACCAATTTTTTACGATCCTAAAAGAAGCTTATTCTCAAGACTAGAATCTGGGTCAATATACTAAAATCAACAGTAAGCAAGACGGAAGACTGCTATTTAAAAACCAAACAGATAAAGAGCCTCACAAACATCAATACTGAATACTGTTTTTCTTGATTTAAAAATAACTGCACTGTACCACATATCATAATCATGCTTTGTATGTTTCTTTAACTGGCAATACGCTCATTTCGTCTATATTATCGTGTTTACGAAATGGCTTACGTCACAGAGGGTACATATGGAAGATAATGCCCTTTAACTCAGTCAAAGCTGAATATTTTTCCCGTCGTGCACTTAAATAAAAAAAAACCACACGTATACATATTATCAATTATATATATTTATATATATTACATTTATATGAAAGCGTCACTTACGTTGCTGCCTGGCTGTCATTAAAAATGCCACTAAGACCAATTTTAAAGAAGACTGTTTTGCTAGTGAGTAGCGAAAATTATACTGGGGGCCACAAAAAAAAAAGAGTTCTGAATACTTAAAATTTCAGGACTATTTAAAATCTTTGCTAAAAGTCATGCCAAATTGTCAGTTGAATAAAAACTGCGTAACACACTTTGTGACATGATATATGCCAATAAGCACTCTGGCGTCGATAAAACGCCGATTTGATGTTGCGTCAGTGACCACGGCTAAATTAAACATTAAACCACAGATCGACGTCTCTGACACAACGTTGATCAGCCGTTGGGCAGGCAACGATGTCTAGACACTTATTTTACAAACAAAAAACCCTTTCGCACATTAAATCTGGTAACAATTTCATTGTGATTTATCGCGACCACATATCAACGTTTACACAACGTCTTTAACGTCTGTATGATAAAAACACTGTTTAGATGTTACGCTGTTTCTCGTTGTCGAAAACCCAACTTTTGTCTGACGCTTACTTAACGTCTCGGATGCAACTTTGAACAAATTTCGGAAATTCAATGACTTGTGCAGATATTGAAAAATCGACGTCGAAAAGGAACTTAGGTAATTGCAGAAGAAAGACCTGTCCCCATCAACCCATCCCCAATTTTTGACATACCCGGCTTTTGTCATGTAGACTTTTTCTTTTTTTTTGGTGGAAGACAGTTAAGGACGTTAGGAAAAAACATTATTTAGATGTGACGTTGCTTTTTGTTGCGAAGACCCAACTTTTTCCGACGCTTAAATTACGTCTGTGATGCAACGTTGAATATAATTCGGAAAATCAACGATATGTGTAGGCGTCGAAAAATCGACATCACAAAGATGTCCAAGTCACAACAAAATTTAGGTAACTACAGAAACCTTCCCCGCCCCCCGCATATTTGCCATGTGGATTTCCATATTCAAAGATGTTGGCCATATGGCCGGTGGTTATTTGTTCGGTGGCAATATGGCCGGTGGTTATTTATACGGTGGTCATATGTCCGGTGGTTATATGGCCGGTGGTTATTTGTCCGGTGGTCATATGGCCGGTGGTTATTTGTCCGGTAGTCATATGACCGGTGGTGCATTAAACAGTGGTCACTTGGTATTGATACCATTTTAGACATCCCCAGGTTCTTGCCATATTAACGTCCATAATCATCGAAAACCCGGTGTTGATGGATCGTCAAAATATTTACTGGAATTAATAAATAAATAATAACGACATAAACATTAACATACATAACATAGTCTTGTAACAAATACACGGATCAGTCTCTGTGTGTTGATTAATCTTTTCTGTTTTTTTAGCGAGTAAAGGAAAGCCAAAATGGCAATTAGAAATGAAAAAAAAAACAACTTAATAGCAAGTGCGAAACGTGGGAGACAGAGCATCTTTGCAGAGATATCTCTGTTCAACCTAACGGCAAGATACAACACACAGCACAACAGTTGCTCACTTATTTGTGGAGAGGTCAATTAAATGTACTGATAGCTATTATAGCCTTATATGTGCGCTTCAATGGCAAAATATCAATGTCCATTTTTCATATAAAATTGTAATGATTTTCTAAAAAAAAAAAAACTAGATTGACCGACTAGACATGCTACAATATGTCTCTGCCAAGTTTGGTCGTCCTGGCTCTAACCGTCTCAGAGGAGTTCCCGTGACAAAGTAATGGCATAAAAAGAACCATACGGAAACACCCTACCGAATCGTACGAATTCAATTCACTATAGGGATTAAAAATCCCCATAGTTCAAAATTATATTCAGCACACAGGTTGACACAACAAAACACTTAAGCGACTAAAGATAGCTGTCATGCATCAGGCAGCTAAAAACGACAATGAAAGAACTTCTGGAGAGCAGATAAGAGGCTAGAGATTTGACTGCGGACCAAAGTACAGTAAGGGATACTGGTATTTACCGGTATTGCGGTATACGGCGGTACACACGGCGCGGGACTGTACACGATATTTTTTCAAAAATCTGGTTAATAATCCCTGTCTTTCATTTATGTGCTCAACGATTACCCGACATGACTTCCCCTCACTTTTCTTTCAATTATGAGGTATTAGGGGGGTACTCAACAATTTTTAAATTTTAATTTTAATTCTTTAACACGATTAACATGATCCCAGAAACAGGGTTACCCCCATACACTTTCAACCACTTTCGACCTATGAAATCGATGCTAATGTCAGTTAGCAAAGTGCCATACTACTGTCATTTTCATCACGGTTTTCACAATTCTAACACTTTTGCAATTTTAAATTTCTATAAAAACTAAGTTTCATGTTTAAATTATATATTTTGGCAATTTTCAATCATATGTTTCATCCGTGTGTGACATTTTTAAAAAATCAGAAGAATACTTTTGGAGACACAGCCTGGACGACACCTTCAATTAGACCAACAAAGTTATATTAAAACAAAAAGTTTTACCAAATTTCAAAATACTGTCAATTTGGCAATTTTTCATGAATCGGAACAAAAATACGAATAGAAAAAAACCATCCATTTCATGAATTCGAATAAAATGAGACGTTACATATTTTCCGTATGTTTTTTATCCGTGCCAAAAATTTCAAAACAATCCGACCTATAGTTTCGGACACGACGTTTCATTATGCGGATAAAATTATATAAACGCTAAATTTTACCAAATTTCAAAATACTGTGATTTTGACAATTTTTAATGAATCGGAATAAAAACACGACGCTGCACGCCTTCAATATGTGCTCTGTCCCTATGTGAAAATTCAAAACAATCCAAGTAATAGTTTTGGATATTAGCCTATACACGACATTGAAAATACATTAAGTTCCAATAATCGAAAGAATGCTGTCATTTTCATTTTGACAATTTTTCATGAATCCAAACAAAAATACGTCGTTACAAGCCTTCAACATGTACTCTATCCGTGTGAAATTTCAAAACAATCCGACATATAGTTTCGGAGATAAAGCCCGGACTCGCATGTGGCCAAACGGACGGATGATAATTAACCTTTATTCAGTGTATACTTGTAAACAATACATCGCCGACCAGATTCGCAACATGCGAATGTTACTGGCATCATTCACCAACAGGTAAAAAGTAAAACAACACGAGCGGTGAGACTGATACCCATAAACCCTCCCACAGCCCGTAGCACCGGCAGCACAAGCCTGAAAGGCGAGTTTTTCGAAAACAGGAGCGTTTTCGGATCAGTCCACACAACAGTGTGGTTTTATTTTATTTAAAGATTTCTTGGTGACAGTTTCCGTCGCTCAGTCACATTGTTAGATCAAAACCAAGTACACACCTCCAGTAATGCGTAGCGTGACGTTTTCGACAATGAAAGAGCGGTGAGTACGCACGTGCGTACCTAGTGACATAGTACGATAGAAAGTCTTGCTCATTGCCAATGTTTGACTTAGTCCACTCTTTTCGTCGAAATTTGTAGTCTCAGTGTTACCAGACATTTCTACAATAAATGTCCCTCGAAAAACTTGACAACCGACCGACTTCTAAACTAAATCCGTGTTTACACATTTCTATGCTAAAATTGCTGCCTAAGAAAAGGTCAGCACATACGTTGACAACTCCCAAAACGATTACGCAAATCAACAAACGCAGAATCTGATTGCAGATAAATATTTCTTGCCACCTGCTTCATTAGAAGTTTCAAAAAATAGTGTAAAAACAATTCGAAATAATTATTACAAAGAAACAACTAAGCTAATGCAGTGAAGGCATATCACTGACAAACAAAATATATAAACAGGAAGGTGCACTAGTATCGAAACAAATTGAGCACTTGCAACGAAACCTGTGCATCTGAAAAACACAGTCCGCATTCCAAAACTGGAGAATGTCAGCCTATTTAAAACAGCGCACAAAACTACTCTTATTGTTGTAAACCCGTGGTATATTTGGGAGTACGTGAATGTCGTAATCAGGGGAAATCTGGATTATGCAGTTAATCGATTTCGACTGTGTGTCAGTCGTTATCAGTTGTTTAAGACAAATGTCCTCTGTGAATCAGGTTTCCTTAAAAACAAAGAAACCTAAATTTCCAAGAAATTTGTTTTTAAATTCATACAGCGAGTAATATATATGTACACAATTTAATATGCACTTCGGCTTACAGCATTCAATTTTCTTCAAGCTCACAGCTTTGTTTATTCGATGAAAGGCAAGTCGCCTGTGTTTTTGTGACATTCTGAACTCCACTCCTTGTGACATTCCAAGCCTGTGTGACAACCCGCGGGTGAGGAAAACTGAATGTTGTTGCCAGCACTTTAGAGTAATTCAGAACTGCTCAACACCACGTTGTTACACTTAGCTTCTCCCCCATTTAATACCCTCCTGTGAACGGAAGTCAAAATACTCAATATCTGAACCCGTGCTGTATGTGTGGAACTATGCAACGATCCACACATCCCACCTAAATATTCTATTGATTCCCGCGAAAAGACTCAGCTCCATTTTACGGAATCACCTCCTTCCTTTTTCACTAAGTACCGTAATTGGTGTGTTACGGAAGCAGAGGTATGATTAGCCGGAGTTTGGTTTCTTCCAGTACAAGAGGTATTTCTCCCGGAGAGTGGAAGAAATCCGGATAAAAAGTCCAGGAACAAGCGTTTTTTTTTTTTTTGGGGACAAACTGGATATCTGAATGTTCATTTTATTATCATACAGTCAAGTTTTATCCATGGCACATTATACTATATAATTACAGCCGCCAGTGCACACAAAAGATAAGAATACAAGCTTATATTACACACTTTTTCATTATTTCATCATTTTATGTTGCAGACTGTATAAACAAGTGATTTTCTTGCCTTAGAAATAGAAAAATATGTAGAAATTGAAAAAAAATTAAATACTGAAAATTTTAAAATTTCAAAAGGTTTTTCAATACTGAACTATCAACAATTTAATAAACAGTCAAATGTAAATTTGGTGTTTCAATATCTTTAGTTTCCTTTCGCCAAAGGATAAGAATTTACAGTGTTTAACTTATTTTATCCCTTTGTTCTAAGAAAAATGAAGCATTATTGATTTCTATGACATTCGAATTATCGGTAGTCTATTCCGGAATAGCCTACCAAAAATATCTGGTTTCTTATTAGCTTCAGAATTCTTACTGTAAATAATACGGTGATTCTACAAGACAAAATCCGGGTATGTCAAAAAATGGGGGTGGATTGATGGGGACAAGTCTTTCTTCCCAAATAATTCCCAAATAACCATTTTCCTTTGTTCTTATCACTGAAATAAAAGACTCATTTCTACAACATAATCATCATTCATTGTCAAAAGTTCAAAAAAACTAGATAGTGGTTACTAAACAGATTTTACTGTACGTCTTTTTTCTGTGGGTCTGGAAGTTGGTCACTACAGCAGTTTTACTGTAGGTTACATTTTCATCCGGGTCTGGAAGGTGGCCAAGACAGGCAGGTACGTCTTTTTATCCAAAACTGGAAGGTGGTCACTACAAAAAGGTTTTACTTTGCATCTGTTTATCTAGATTTTGAAGGTGGTATGTACAAAACGTTTTACTGAATACCTTTCTTTACCCCCCCCCCCCCACCACCCCGTCTCTCTATGTAAACACAACCCTAACCCTTTTAGCCAACGTTATGATATGGGTCTGCACCCTGAATGTTAAATCCAGCGACTGCAAAATATATCACGCAATACGTTTTTACACAATTGGCGCCTTTCTTAATTTTCTGAGTTAATGTTTAACGAAAACCGTGGGACTTATTAAGGGATTAACGGCACAAAGTTTGAAGTCGATCCGACTTTCCCCTATTGAGGTATTCTTACCCAATGACGTCTTATGCCGCACTCGTAATTTGGCATTCTGCTCCTGCCAAAATTTGACAGTCTTTTGGACTTTCCAAGCAACATTCCAACTAAGCTTCAAGTTTCTCCGATCGTCAACGACTGAGAGATGTTCCATGTAAGATTTTAACGTAATGATGTCGTACACCTTTCTTAATTTCACCACACCCGTCACAAGTTAAAAGTACTGTCCGAGTGACACAAGAAACACCCATATAAAATTTGAAATCGATACGACTTTCCTTTATCGAGATATTTTGCACACAAGATCTTGTTCGCAATATACACATATTTGACGTGATCACGTCATATGCCGCACTCGTTCGTTCTAAAATTTGACAGAATCTTTCAGACCTACAAGGACGAGACAGTAATTGGGACACAATTATGGTCTTTAATGATTTTAGGGAAATATCCCTCAACTTACACATGAACAAATATATACCATCGACAGAGGAGGTCTAACCAAATATTGCTAATACAAAACACAGCAACTTCCCAGGCGACAATCCAACTTTTTCCTGGTGTTCAGTGGCTGAGAAGTTTCACACTCAAGATCTCTATGACGTCATACGTCTTATCTAATACTGTAGCGAATCCGGGACAACTAGCAATTCGACAACTCGCAACGGGATAACTCACAACGGACATCTCGCAAAGCGGCAACTCGCAATCAAATGCAAAATGGGACAACTCGCAACCGGTGTTTTTATTGAAACATACCAAAGAATTTAGTTAGATTTTTGCATTTTTTAAAAATATACACGAATTTAATACAAAGCTCAGGTTTTTAGTAAAGTATTTCAACTAGATGCAATTTAATGAACGAAGCCACATTTATCTATGAAGTTAGGGGCTTGGGTGTTGTGAATCTTCATCGTTTTAAGATATTATCGGATCAGATAATAATTGATCTAATCACATTAAAGGGTCAATCCCTATTATGGTTTTCGGGGTATCTGTAGTCGTTAAACAGTGTCAGATTACGCGTTTAATGATTGAATCCAAATCTTTGTAGAGTACATATGAAGGGAATAAAGCTCAGGGGTTTAGTCAAGTATATCAACTAGATGTATTTCAATAAACGAAGTCACATTTATCTATGAAGTAAGAAACTCGAATGTTGAGAATCCACATCGCCCGTATTATGAAAATCTGTCAGACCACGCGTTTAATGATTGAATCCACATCTTTCTAGAGCATATAAGGGGGGAACAGGTAAGTAAAATTAACAGTTCATTATTTGTTGTATGAGGAATATGGAGTTCATCGGAAGTCAACGAGGAAAACCGAGACTGTGTCTCGATGGATTTATGCATACTAATGACAGAACTTTGAAATCTGGTCTAATTACTTGGGGATGTGTGCGTCGGCAGACACATTGTAAAAGGACAATCACAACGTCAGGGGACATGCCAGATCCCCAGCTCGGCAATGATCACAGTCATGATCCATGTCCTGCAGAGGTAACATTACTGAATTCAGAGATAGCAATATTACTACTGATTTATGTATTAAAAGAAAATTGCTCCCCAGCCGTTTATAATCTACGACATTGGACCAGATGCAGACAGCAGAATATTGAAGTTTGGATCGCGCGAAGCCCTTCGCCTGATACGGCTTCGTCTGTTACGTGGTTCATGGATGGGAACTTTTCCACGGCGCCATAAGGATTTACTCAATTATATGTTATTACTGACTCGGTGTTTTATGAGCAAGTATTTTTAGTGACTACGTATTAAAATCAAGAGCATTTTACAGTGCCTTAGTTCATTCATAAGACAGTAGTTACATTAATGTCGAGTGCTTTAACAAATGAATTGCAACGTGTGTTAATTAAAAAATTCGCCAATGGCGAGTTGTCCCATTTTTTATTTGGTTGCGTGTTCTCCACTTGCGAATTGTCCAGATACCTACTGTAACATGCGTCAAAACTTGACGGACTCGTCCAACCTAACCAAGGAATAAACAGACCAAGCTTGAAGTCTATACGACTTTTCGTTCTCGAGATTACAAACATTTTGCTCACAAAAGACTGGGACATACACACAAGTGCATATACACATACACAGAACGTAGAAATACTATATGTCTCTTCTTTGTCGGGGAGATATAATGATGCACATAAACAGCAAATGTCTGCCCAACAAAGTCTGCATATAAACAGTAATTATTATGCATATCAGCACCACTTAGTTCTACTGTTTACAACACAGTAAGTCACAAATGATCAGTAATGAAACTCCTAACAGGCCAATAAACGGGTAAAAAAACTTGATGGGCTCACTGTTGTTTAAACACTGTGCGCCGTAAAAGGGGTACCGACAACTGTTCAAACATGGAGTTGGAGCATAATTTCACAATGTTAAGTACACAGTTTAAAGACAACGTTGACCAACAAGTTTAATTCTGGGGTGATTGTTATTATACTAACCGCTCGTGCCATGTAATGCAGTGTACAGTGCAAACAAGCGATGAACTGACCACGCTCCAAACCGTGTTGCAAAACCCACGGGCTAACTTACTAATTAAACATCATATTGTCTATTGAATTTATATGAAAACTTTCGATGACTTAAGATACACAAAAGAGGCGTCCAAATTAGGATCTGGGTTTTTTTCATTGGTTTTTCGACCTGGGAAGAAACCTGCCAGCCCTGAGTTTAGCCCACATTGAGTTGCTCAGAATCATGCCATGAACATCTTGGTACACTTGACAGCCACATCTGAGAGCTTTTTCAACTGATCATTTTCTTAGTGCCTGCTGTACAGACCGTATATACGGACAACAGGCTCAGGTAAGTTGATCATAGGGTGAAGTTGATCCATCCTCTCTACTTATGCACGTGTTATTGTTGAAACCACATTTTGTCGAAAGACAATTTGTCTCGAGATACTTCATCGAAATTTATCATTTCTTAATAGCTGTTTTTTGTTAAGATGGGGGAGGGGGTATTTTTGTTTTATTTTTTTTATTTTTTTTTTTTTTTGTAAGTTTGCAAAAAATCGTAATCTGTCACTTAAAATTTGGAATCTTGTATGGATCTGAGGCACTAATTGTAATCGGTTGCAGGAAAATGGCAACGGACATAATGCCAAGCGGACATAATGGCAAGCGGACATAATGGCAACGGACATAATGGCAAGCTGACATTATGGCAAGCGGACAAAATGGCAAAGTGCCAGGGCGGACAAAATGACAACTGAAATAAAAAAAGACGATATTTCAACTGAACATTTATTCAACCCGTAATTCCTTTGCAATCTGTAGTGCTCTTAACACATCTCCACCTAATAGTCCTGGAAATTGCAATTTGTTTTGTGTATGCAAGTTAATCCAAAATTACTTTTTTACCACCTTTGTTATTGGTAACAAGCTCCATTATTTATCCTTGTAATCTCAGTTTTCGTAAATGAAAATATTTTGAACTTATGAACTTTTGTTGCAATTTTATCGCCACACTCACCCAGCCAGAGTGCATGACATCTACAACTTCGGATTACCGTCTGTTTGTTTTAGTGTAAATGCCAGACCGTACGGAAACCAGACAGCGGTATACTATTCCGTCACGGGTCACAAATGAGCAGCCGCAGTGGGTAGTTTTGGAGTAGTTTTGGATCCCCCTTTGTTTGTTTTATTCCAAATAACCAGACAATTAGACGGCAGGCAAGATTCGAGCTGTTGCTTAATGGTGCGATTAATCGAACATTTTTTTGTTCATTTTTATTTCTTTTTTCTTCAATTGCCACTTTGCAATTATGTCCGCTGCCATTATGTCCGCTGTCATTATATCTGTTGCCATTTTGTCCGTACCCCATTGCAATCAAGAGTTTTTCACTGGCACAGTACAATTAGACAGATCAGAGAGTTAGCAATCAGTATAATACAACCTGCATTAATTCTTACCATTACACTCGAATTTGCATTCTTACTTGCAATAAATATTTGAAGCGAACTTAGGCTACATCCCATCACAGCCCCAAGCAATTCTTACAAGTGTGTGATAAAAGTGCAATTGCTAATTGCAACACAGTAGTTAAAAGAAATTAGGCTTGATCCCATCATTGAGCAGAGTAAGTCTTACATCCAGATCTGAAACTGCAATAACGCGGAAAAATAATACATTCCGAAGTCAAACGATTGGATTTGTAGAGAATCAAATTTGCTCTGGTGTCCGTAGTTAGTATAAAAATCGTGGTCCAAATTTGGCAATGGAGATAATTACATCACCAAAAGGAAAACAAAAGCTGCTGTGCGACGAAACTTCTAAACGAGTTTGTGATTGAAAACTATTTTCAGAGACATTGGCAGCTTTAGTTGGCAACTGCAACACTACAATAGTGATTTAAAAGTGCGAAATAGCGCGTGAGTGCAAACTAATAAAAATGTGTTTTTGTAGATTTTGTGATACACTTTATCATAGCACACAACTGCTCACTCACTTTCTCAATTTTGTTTAAAATAATCAACTTACCCCTGCTACCAACAACATCAGCTTTTATCAAATAATAAACTTATGGCTCAACTTACTGCAGTCACAGGATCAACTTACCCCATTACTGGGGCAAGTTCTACTACTCCTAAAATGTAAGTTGGGGGACACCAAATAACACCCTATTATGTAAAATAAGAATGTATCAAGCGATTAAGAATTTATATATTTTTGTCGTTGACAAAATAAGGCACTTTCTACTAAGTGAGCGTATTGCTTACTCGACTCACGATGCTCAGATTCACTAATATTTATAGAGCATAATGAACAAATTTACGCGTCATTAGTCTACGTTAGTCTGCTCCGAAACAGTATTACCATGTCGAAAATGCTTTTTTCGCACAGGACAAAAAATATCTAAATTTTTATTTGTTTGATATATTCTTAATTTTAATAATAGAGTGCTAAATGATAGTACTCACATGTGGCGCTTGCACCCAAGATAATCCTAACCCTAAGCACCCAAGGGTGGTCGAACTTGTCGGAGTTATAAGAATGGTAATCTTTGGACTTAGCCACTACTTCTGTGTACAACTAATACATCTTTACGTAGAACAAGTTCAAAGACCTAATTGCTCTGTGCAAATACAAACCGCCTTAATTTCTTTTAATGTCAACGGCTTTCTTCTTAACTCAGTAATTCTTAACTTACACAAAAAGCAGAGTTTTGAGCATTCAGATCAGTTGTCGCACCCTGCTTATTTAGATCAATAGTCGCCAGAGCAATTGTCGCTAAACCAACTGTCGTGCACTCGTGGTTTGTTACGGTACACAACATATCCTCTTTGGAAAACTCATCAAAAAAGCAAAAGGTGGATCAGCATACCCCTGCTTATCTACAAATTGAGAAGTGTAAATTTTCCCGTTTTCATTCTAGGTTCTACATGTAAGATGTTGTCGTACAGAGAGAACGCCTGTCAGTATTATCACGGTAAACACCAGCACTCTGTATACATTTGTCGGAGAACTTCTGCTGATAAAACGTCTGGTGTTGAACTCGGTTTCGCTTCTCTCTCTATGGCCTTTGAGTAACAAAGCTAGCAGTTGCTGGCCTATAGCACCGTTGACATATCTCCGACTAGTATCTGAGCGGGTGTTTCTAAGGGGTGGGGAGAGAGGCGAGAGGGTTTATAGTACTGCTGAAAGGGGGCTCACTGTTAACGGCACAGGGGAAAGAGGTCAGATATGTACAAAGTAGGTCAAAAATATAGCAGACAACATGTTAGCTAAACAAACAGGGAGTAACTCACACCACAGTTTGCTTCAAGTTGATAACTGTTTAAATAGTCACTCCTAATTCCGCAATTAATCGGTGTTTCCCGTTTAAACAAGAAAAAGCTTTGCCTTTATCCGGTTTTACGAAAAAGCGGTATGCAATTATCCGGTTAAAAATACATAATTTTATGCAATCAACCGATTTATGCGTTTAACCGTTCTGCGATTCTGTCATTTTATTTATCTATGCATTTTTGACGATGATATTTGTTAAATTAAACGAACAGATATTATGCACACCATGCAAATGTGTGTTTTTTCTAATGTGCTTTGAAAGATTTCAAAAATTTCAATATTTCTGAAATATTTCAAAAATTTCGAAATTCTTACCAGCCCTGCTTTTTAAAGAAATGTTTTGAAATCTTTGAAAAATAAATTGGCGTGTCTGTAAAGAAAATCAAACCAAAAAATCAAACGATGGAAGGTTCGTAGAGTTAAACACGAAGGTAGAAATTGATTTAGTAGTGTTATTTTTTAACTAAGTGTTTACTGTTTCGTCTTTGTAAAATAGTTAAATAGTCAGTATTATGGCCTTCATGTGACGATGCATTACCGTTCCTACAATCTGTTAGGGAAGCTACGCTATTGTTTGTAAGACTTTTCACCAAAAATTTAAAATCGCTTCAACAAGATTGTTCTGGGTCATTTCTTGTTACTTTTTTGTATTTGAACGACATCAAGTGTGATCGAAATGTTTTTGTTTCAGATATAATTGTGATTTTTTTCAAAGAATTAAGAATTCGTTCTAGTATTTGAAAAAAAATACCAGCGTGATTTTATTCCAACACAATAGGAAATGCCCACTATGTGTTTTAACTACTCAATGCGAAAAGTTAATCAACGTGATAACTCTGTGTTCCCAGCAGTGGAGCAAGGGAAAGGGGGTGTTTTGTATGTTTAGGCGTCATTGATTTTACGTTCTTGTCCTGTAACATATCATAACCGTATTTAAAAACAAGAATGTCAAGGGACATTGTGACCAGCCGAGATCTAGTGAATCGAGTATCAATAGGCTTATACGGTCGCCAAAAAGTGGTAGTCATATTTTTAAAAAAAAACGGGTTACTGAAAATTTTTCAAAGGACTAAAAAATGAAAGCATTCTGACTAAAATGAAAGCATTCTTACTTGCAGCAGAACAACTTTGAAAAACTTGATCCCCAAAACGGCGGCATGAGCCTAATTTTTTAAGTTGCGCAAAGAAAATTTTTAGAAAAATATCACATGAAGAGTAATATTCTAAAAGTTCGAATAAATCTAATCAAACTGCAGCACACACCGCATTATGAAAATCAAAAACATTTAAAATACCACCAGTTGGCCAATTTTTGGAGAACGGCCAAAAAATTCGAAAGAAAAACATATAGAAAACATTCGTACAAAATTTTAAAGGAACCCACTCAAAATTGTGGGAGCAGAGGCGTTTTGAAAATTGCATAGTAATGTTTTTAAATACCCCCTTTTTTGACGGATCGCCAATAAAGGAACTTTTCGAAAGACCACCTGATAAACATTTGTGCAAAATTTGAAGGCAATCCGATCAAACTGGTGGGAGAACAAGTATTTTGAAAACTTGCAACCACAAAATTACAACTGCCCAGCATTTAGTCAATTTTGGTGAACTGTCAAAAAAGTAATTTCCAACACAGGACAGCCTAGTGAACACTTATGCTAAATTTGAAGGCAATACGTTCACCACTGTGGAAGAAAAAAACCTTTGGAAAATTGGCTACCAAAAAGTTAGAAAATCATGTCTATTTGACCAATTTTCGGTGGATTGTCAAAAAAATTTCAAGACAGGCCTACCATGTAAACATTCGTACAAAATTTGAAAGGAATCTGATCCAAATTGTGGAAGTAGAAGATTTTGAGAATCAGCTACTTAAAAATTTTAAAATACCCACCCCTACTATTTATCTAATTTTCTTTTGGATGGCCAAAAAAAAATAACTTTTAAAGATAGAACAGTATAGTGAACAGATTTGCAGAATTTGAACGAAATCCGATCAAAATTGTAGAAGAATTGAATGCCAACAAATAAAAAAAAGCAGCGATTTGGTTGTTCTTTGTTTGTTTTTTGTTTTTTTTGTTTTGTTTTTTTTTTTTTTTTGGTGAACTGCCAAACAAATGAAAGAAAGAAAGAAAGAAAGAAAGAAAGAAAAAACAGGAAAGGAATGGGATGGAAAGGAAAAGAAATAAAGAAGGGGAAAGGAAAGAAAAGGAAAGAAAATAAAGAAGGTATTTAAGTTAATCCTATTGTAATTGCGTGTCGTATGGGGATGGGGTAGTTGTCGGAGGCGCTGTGTTATTACTGCTTATCACGATTTGGGTTTAGGGATTATCTTTTGCCTGTTAATGCAATTTTAATCGCTTATTAAGATAATTGTTTCTTTAAAGTCGTATGTATTTCGATTCGTTTTAATATTGAAGAAATGTCGGGGATTTTGAATTGACCGCTGTGAAATGAATCCACATGTTGGTTTGAGTATAAAAGGAAAGTCCGATAAGGCCGAAATTCATACAGCATTTCAATATCAATGTGATATCATGGAATTTATAGACAGTAACCGTGGAAAGTTATCCATAGATTGCTTCCTTTATACAAATAACAAGACGCTTAAATCCGGCAGGATTTCTTGGAGGTATGTTCGTCGTCTTAAAATTGTAGAGGAACGGTCACAACCTCTGGGGATATGTTGGATCCACAGCTTTCCCAAGAACACAATCATGATCCGCAACTTGATGAAGTACAAGCCGCAAAGGCAAAATGTGCCCTCAAAGCTCTAGCCACGCAGACCCACAACAAACCTGCCATCATGGTTTCGACGTGCCGTTCAAATCTGTCACATAACGCACGGTTTTTTCTCGGACCAGATAACGCTCTGAAAAAGGCTATTAGGCGAAAACGTCAACACAATGCTCCCCCAATTCCATACATGGTAGAGGATTGGGTGAAAGCAGGAGAGTGGTGTGAAACCGTTGGTAATGATCCCCAACCGTTCCTATTTTATGACAACGGACTTCAGCATCTCCGCGAAACTACACCGGATGGGGCAGAGCCGCTGTTGACTTATTTTGCGTGAACTTACGTAGAAGACACATACCGCAGGGCTCGAATCCCAAACGGCCAGGACGGCAACGGGATTCGTGTTCGAAGGATTCGACTGCGGTTCCCTCTAAAAGTCTAGAATGTCCACGAGGCAACCCTCAACGACGAGCCCAAGACCAACAACCAGTGCGAGGGATGGAACAACCGCTTCTTCCACTTGGTGGGTTACAAACACCCCTCAATTTGGGCTCTCATCACCGCCATCAGGCAGGAGGAGGCAACAGTTCGAACCTTGATTGACCAAGACATTCAGGGAGATCCGCCGCGAAAACGAGTCCGCAAGGAATACGGTGCTCTGCAGAGGCGCCTGAAAACTATGTGCATCGGACGTGCAGCTGGACGAAAATCGGTCGAAGATTTCTTGAGAGACTGAGATAGAACGTTAGTTCTGAGACAGAGCATAAGTAGTTGCTAGATTTGTTGTTGTTTCAATGACTGAGATAGAAAAATTAGTTCTGAGATAAACCATTAGCAGCAGCTAAATTTGTGTATTTTTTCACTTTTCAATAAATACTGATAATGAATGACCTGTTTAAATTTTTTAAAAAGGTCGGGGGCGAAATGTCTACTTTTTCATCTGGAGGCGTAATGGGCGGGGCGAAGTGTCCCGGGGCTTAATGGGCGGATACCGGCTGTTCCACAGTCCCCAGACCATCTCGAACTGGCCAAATCCTCAGTGCTTAATGTCCCCAAGCAGTTTTGATGGGTAAAAATGTTTTCCTTGCCTTGAATAATCACTTAAATATCACCTGTTAATAACTGAATGTGGGTTTTTATACTGAACTAGATGCTCGAGAAGCATGAATCCGTCGGGGTTTGGGCAAAATTTGAAAGTAATTTTTAACAATTTTCCATTTTGTTAATTCCTGTCATACTTCCAAAATTCCTGGTCACTGCACTGCACAAGGATTGGAAGCACCTCTGGGTAAAATTTGAAACGAATCCATCCAGTAATAAATGCTCAATGCGCGTGAGACTGAAAGTGCACAGACAGACGGACAGACACACAGAGTGAAAACTATATCCGTCCCCCGGCGGATAATTACTGTGGCAAATCATTTACTTTTGGATAAAATTACAAATTTAACCATTGATATTTCAGGTAAATTTTAACATGTTCTGTTTTTACCAGATTTTTTTTTTTTTTAGTTTTTTTTTCTACTGTTCTAGGAAAAAACAGCTTTATCCGGAAAAAAATGCCACCCGAGCTCTCTGATAAATAAACTGATCATGAGAAAGAATGGGGACAGCTTCTTACTGTCTGATTTCATTGTGTTAAATTGATTAAACGATATTTTGTTAAACGTGTGCCAGATGATAGACTGAAGAATTGACAATCAATTTACATTCGTGCTGCCTTTACAGTCAAGAAATCGAAACAAAGTTTCGCCCACTGTTTTCTGTCAAACAAGTCACCATTCAGAACAATACAATTGTTCTGAACGGTATGGCAAGAGAGAGGAATCAAAACGGGGCTTTTGTATAATTTATGACGTCATTGCTTTTTGGTAATTTAAATTTAAAAATCGATTTAAATAAAAAACATAATCTTTTTCTAAATTCGCTATTTTTCCAGCCATGATTATTATTACATTATGGGGTACCAAATTTCTATATTTAGACTTTTCCTGCTGAAAACTGGCAGCCATCCAGTCATTTTATATGCGAAGCTAAGAAACAAAGCCCTTGTTAAATTTTACCATACATTATTGCAAAAAGGTTTAGTATAATCCCCGCAATTTCAGGCGAAGTATGCCTATTTTTTAATGGTTGATGAAGCTGTGAAAAGGCCTATCGTCGGATCTAAAGGACTGTCAGTATTGTAATGGTTTCCAATGTGATCTTGTGGTAATGACACACTGTTAAGTCATGTCTGAAATAACTCTCTCAGTTCGTCATTATGAGCCACATCACACTTGGCCTGTTTCGAACAAAATTTGAAAAATCTATTTTTCACTGCATTTTTACTGAAAATCCGCACCTCGGGCAAAAACATTACTGCTATAAAGATGCATTTATTCGCACCCATTTACAAAAAATAACTGAAGACTTTTTGCTTTCAAAAATGGTTCTCTAATACCATACAAAGAAAGCATTGATGAAAATACATGTTCTCCTGCAAACTATCATCTTGGTCTACACAAACCTAACTTTCATGCACTTTAACAAAGAAATAAAAGATATGCAGCCCATTACAAATTGTGATTGGTTTACAAAAAAGGGTATATTGGACACGAACTTTCTATAACTGTTTGAATTATAGGGACTGGTATGCAGGATTCGTGCCTCACAACAAATGAAGGTGATCCCAAGCGGAACAATGGAAGTCTTCGTAGCACTGACAGAGATATATCGGGTAAATGTAAGGAAGAGCTGATTCGGAGCTAACCTGTCCCAAGTTATAATATATGGAGGTCCCCAGTGACCGACTTTAATTAGTCATCACTCCAGACACCAAAACATATGCAGTTACCAAAATTGCTTGAATTTCTTGGAAACTCGCATCTGAGAACTTTAGTAGCTTATTGTTTTATAGCTTAGTGCTTTCGATGACACCTTCGTAATTATGGGGAAACACAAGAGTGTGGTATGGTAGTCCAGCATAAGCCAAATCACACTTTGGGTGTTTCGAATAAAATGCGCAAGAACTTTGAATTTCGACTCCGAGGGAACCGGACAAAAAAATTAAAGAAGTGATTGAAAAATATAGAAGAAATACAGCAACAACAGCTCATACTCGGAACATAAAAGAAATTGAAACTTAAAACTATTTCTCAAAACTTTTAATTTTTTTTAAATAAGCAAAATCCAACTTTAGGTGTTTCGAATAAAATGCCCAAAGATTTTAAATTTCGACTGCGAGGGAAGTGGGTAAAAAATGAAAGAAGTGAGAGAAAAAGATACAAACAATATAGCAAAACAGCTCATACTCGGAACACAAAAGACAGTGAAACTTAAAACTATTTGTTAAAAGTTACAATGAATTCTTAAAATCGCACACGGGTTGTTAAAAACACGATTGCTCTTTGGTGCAAAAGAAGTTTGGCATTTAGACAAAAAATCTCTCTATCATTTCTTTCATTTTTTACCTCAGTAGTTTGTATTCGAAAAGCAAAATTTTTGTGCATGTTATTCGGAACGCCCCAAAGTTTGATTTGGCTTACAGCATACGGGTTGACAAAAACACGATTGCTCTATGGAGCAAGAGAAATTTAACATTTATGCGAAATCTCTACTATTTCTTATATTTTTTTACCCGGTTAGTATGTATTCGAAATGCAGAATTTTTGGGCCTTTTATTCGGAACGCCCCAAAGTGTGATTTGGCTTATTGCTGTCATGAGAAGACCGCAAGAGACATCTAGAACTAGTTGGTGTGGCTGTATAGCTTATCTGATTTACTGGCGTTTGTTTATGTACCAAAGTTGCCTTAGCTTAGGATCATCCCTTAAGTGCAGTAATTTTGGTTGGTCCCAGTGTAGCTCCAAGAAGCGGTACTCCACAAAGTTTCCAGGCACCGCTCTGACAGAGAGATATACGATGTTATAGAAGTCAGAGCGGGCTCGGAGCTAGTCCCAGTGGACCTAGTCCCAGCGGACCCTTTCTATCTTCCTAGGACAGAAAGGCTTGCTGTCATAGGAAGACCGCAAGAGTCATCTAGGACTACAGTGGACCCTCTCTATCTTCCTAGGTCTTGCTGAGGACTTTATTTTGGTATACATGACACCATGTATGTCAATTTTTGTGACACAGTACTTGCTTAGAGCCTGTTCTAAATACGGTTACGAGTATATATACGAGTGCACGTACAGATTGCTGTTATTATTTTTATTTATTTCGGACTGGCTATTTGTACGCCGGCGTACAAATAACGAGGAAAACTCTCTTATTTGTACGCCAGAATTAACCAATCATATGCAAGTTAACAAGTGGGATTTCTGTTAACAAGTGGGATTATTTGTATCAGACTCGTAGTCCACTATCAGACTACTTGAGTAATTTGCATTTCTTGTAAGTAAAACAAATGCTCCCACCTCATAATTACGGTTTGCTAGGATCCATACATTTTAGCAAAGGACTGTTATTAGGGCTGGTTGCAAACACGCTGATGAACGTATCAATAACAATATTCCAAGTTTCGTCTCCTTCGAACTGTCTCTTTTGTTGTCAAAAAATGACAGCCTCGTTTCGCAATCCCCACTATTCGATTTATCTTTAAGTTAAATTGGTCCCACAGCCGATTCACGCATGCCGATGTATACCCGAGACCGGTCGTTTATTAGCGAAGCTCGCAAAGTCTCCGGAGGAAACTGAAAAATGAAAAGGCGCAAATTGGCATCCAAAGCCCAAATTATCAAAAACCAATCTAGAGTATTTAACCGACGCTTTGTAGTCTACATTGAAAAGCAAGATCTCCGTTTTACGGAAAGCACTGATTTCTGTCAAAACTATATAATTTTTGCTTCAATGTAAAAATACCATGACTCCACAAATAAATATTAACCCTTACATTATGTTTTAATATCCACTTTCAAGGTTTAATATTATTCAATTCTTGTATGTTTTATGATAATTATTATGAATATTATTATTATGAATATAATTTTTATGAATAAGCGTAAATACAATATGAAGCAGTTATAGTCAATCAATAAGTAAAATGTTTATTATAGTACATTCGATTTAAAATGAAAATAAGTACAAGTGATATATTGACTAACATAAAATATTGACCAATGACATTAAGCTACTTAAAATGACTAGATTATAATCTGTTTTTCAAAATCATTGGAGAATACACCATAACCATGAATACAGCCCCATAGCCAGCATGCAATTTATGCAAATTCTTGATAGTGTTACAACTATCCACCCTTGGGTATTGTTTACTGAATATGTTCTATCTGGTCATGTGACCGTGTGACGTAATAGCCAAGATGGCTTGAATGAAAACAAAGATTTCAACATAAATCCAGTCACATCATTCAGTAACACAATATGGTGGCAGCGGTGACCACGCTGAAAGAGATATGTAGGACCAGTGATTCAGCTCACTTGCAAATTTAGTGCACTCAACGCCACAAACAGAAAAATGGCAACAAACGCATTCTAGCCCCTCAAACGTTCGATTTCAAGAAGCCAGAGGAGTGAGGCCAATGGCATACTCGTTTTGAGCGGTATCTAGCTACTGCCAAAATAACTGATGATGAAGAAAAAGTAAACACCTTAGTGTACTGCATGAGTATCGAAGCGGAAGACATTTTAACCAGATTTCAGTTATCCAGTGATGAAATGAATCGTACCAGACAGTGAAAAACACATTTGAATCCCACTTCAGTATGAAGAAAAACCTGGTATTTGATACGTGTCAAATTTAGCAATCGTTGTCAAGACATTGATGAAACGGTAGACAACTTCATAAAAAGCTTGTGGATCCAGATTGAAAAGTGTAATTATGGCACCACGAAAGAAGAACTGTTACGCGACCGCATTGTTGCAGGAACCAGGGACAAAAAGTTATCAGAACAGTTGCAGAGTGAGAAAGATCTGAAACTTTAAGACGCCATAGACAAGGCACGAACGCGGGAAGCCGCCCAAAGACAGTCTGAACACTTAAACACATTCAATCCCGCTCAAGCCAATATGGCTGAAGCAAACAACCATTCCACAGGGACTCAAAGGCACAAAAACCAGTAAAAACCAAACACCAATCTCGTGCAGCGCAAAGACGTCATCAACAACAACAACAACAAAAACCATGCCACTGGTGTGGTAAAAACAAACATTACAAACAAAATTGTCCCGCGAAATACTCTACGTGCAACTTCAGCAAGAAAAAGGGGCACTGGGCGGTTGTCTGCTGGACCAAGCAAAAGAAACGCATTCACTAAGTGAGGGATGAATACCACTATCAGGACATCGACCCAGTTCCATTCCGTGTACAGGGCATTGAAGAGCAGTTCTTAGGGTCTGTTTATATCAAGGACAACGACGACAATTTTATGCTAGATGTAACGGTAAATCAACATCCGGCTTCGTTCAAAATAGACACCGGAGCAGACATATTGGTAATCAGTTTTGATTTATGCAATCGAGTAGCTAAACAGGTTCACCTGGAACCTCCAGAAAAGGTTTTGATATGTGCAAATTCTGAGCCCTTTCAAACACTTAGTCGGTTCAATGCGCGACGTGTCACTAAAACAAACAAGGCTTGTTCAGAAGATTTTTATGTCGTCAAAAATTTGGCCACACCCTTACTAGGTAAACCTGCAATCAGTAAATTGCAACTTGTTAGCATTGCGAGTGCAATAAATTCATCCGATTTTGAACAAAATGTCCTTGAAAAGTTCCCAAAATTATTTTCCGGCTTAGGGATGATAAAAGATTTCGAGTACAAAATACAATCGAACACCAAGAAGGGTTTCTCATCCATTATTGCCCAAGGATAAAACAGCGTTAGATGACATGGTGCAGCAAGGGGTAATTCGACGTCTCGAACCAAACGAGACTTCACCCTGGTGCGCTGGGATGGTAGTGGTTCCAAAACCAAAAAACAGGAGAAGTACGCATTTGCGTCGACTTAACTCAACTAAACAAGTACGTAATACATCCCAGATATCGACTTCCCACAGTTGAATCAACACTCGCTAAGTTACAGGACGCCAAAATATTACAAAACTTGACGCAAATAGCTCCTTTTACCAGCTCAGACTTGCTGAGGAATCACAGATCTAACTCAATTCATCGCACCATTTATAAGATATCGCTTTTTACGCCTTCCATTTGGTATTTCGAGTGGGTCAGAGGTATTCCAGGAGGTTATACACGATATTGTGAGACAACAACCACATGTCAATATTCAAATTGACGATATATTGGTGGACAGAAAAGACATTGGGTCACATCAACAAGCCTTATTTCCGGTTTTGGAGAAGTTACAAAATGCCGGAATCACTCTAAACCCAAGCAAGTGTGAATTCTTCAACATAGAAGTAAGTTTTGTAGGGCATAAAATTGGCCCCAGTGGTATTTTGCCAGATGACTGCAAGATAAAGACTATTACACACATGCCTGCACCCACAAATATAACAGAGCTACATCGTGAACTCCTCAAAAAGGAAAATGATTGGTCATGAGGTGAAGAACAACAAATAGCTCTGGAGAAAATCAAAGAAGAACTCAGTTCTCCAAACACTTTGAAGACATAGAGTGTCAAACACGAAACAAGAATCATGGCTGACAGCTCATCATTTGGGCTAGGTGCAGTTCTTCTGCAAAAAGAGCCAACTACAGGTGAATTGAGATCTATCTCATACGCGAGTAGAAGTTTAACAGACTGTGAGCGACGGTATGCACAAATTAAAAAAGAGGCTTTGGCCTTGACCTGGGGTTATGAAAAGTTTGCTGAGTATGTCTTACGCTTAGATTTCACGTTAGTCACTGACCATAAGCCATTGGTGCCTATACTTGCCTAAAAGAGGCTCGACGAAATACTTACTAGGATAACTCAATTCAAAATCAGGCTCATGCAGTTCAGATTCAATATACAACATCTACCAGGTAAGGAAATGTACACTCCGTATACCCTCAGCCGGGCGCCATAGTCCACAACAGAAGAAGTCAAAACGAATTTAGCTGAAGAAACGGAAGCATTTGTCAAGCAGGTAATTGAAGCTCTTCCTATCAGTGAAAGAAAGTTAGAAAAAATTCGCGAACTTCAACATGAAGATGAAGTGTGCACACGAATAATGTTGTACACCCAGGAAGGTTGGCCTCATAGAAGTCCAGTTCCAACTATTTTACTCCCTTATATGCAGTTTGCTGCGGAGTACTCCATTCAAGATGGCCTCCTACAGAAGGACAGCAGAATCGTTATTCCGTCCTCAATGCGTCTTGAAATTTTAGATTGTATACACGGCGGCCATCTTGGTATTACCAAATGCCGAGAAAGAGCAAGCACTTCAGTTTGGTGGGTTGGCCTATCAAAACAGATTGAATACATGGTCAAAAATTGCCTGACCTGTATTAGGCAGAAGTCTGAAACTGTGGAGCCAATGGAACCAACCTCACTTCCAGACAGACCTTGGCAGAAGGTAGCTTGCGATTTATGTGAGCTTCGAGGTAAAACCTACTTAGTAGTGGTAGATTACTATTCCAGTGATTTGGAAATTGGTCAAAATGCAAGTGCTATAATAAATCACCTCAAATCGATTTTTCAAGACATGGAATCCCGGAAATTTTAGTTTCCGACAATGGCGGACAACTGCAAAACAGTGCAATGACGAAATTCAGTATGGAGTACAATTTTCTCCATTTAACATCTTCGCCAACTCACGCTAGCGGAAATGGGTGTGCCGAAATAGCGATAAAAATGTTCAAAAACCTCATGAAGAAAAATAACGATCCTTACATAGCACTTCTCAATTATAGGTCAACTCCCATCCATAACGAATATAGCCCTGCTGAACTTTTATCGGCAGACGGCTGAGAACAACATTACCAGCAGCCCCACACCTGCTGACACCCCGCTCGCAGCCGCAGGACATGCGCAGAAAAGAAGAAGTTTACAAGCAGAATATGAAATTCTATCATGACAGAAAACACAATGCTAAACCCCTCTCACAGCTCATACCAGGTCAGTCGGTACGTATTAGAGATAACGGAAAGGAGGAGGTAATCTCAGAACAGCTTCCAGAAAATCAAATATCTTATAAGGTAAAGGTCAGTTGCCCTTCTCCACTTAGGGACACCTTTCGTAGAAATTGGACGCATGAATTGCCCTTCCTCTTCCCAATCAAAACATAAAAAACTTCGGGTAAGAAAGCGCAAAATCAGACCAGCCCGCGTAAGAGCTCAGATAGTTCTCAGGTTAATCAAAACCAAAACATTAAGAAACTGTTGGACAAGAAAAACATTGTACCTGTTACTGGTACCAAAGATAACGGAGAGAAAACATCGCTTACTACGAGGTCAGGAAGGACAACGAAGAGACCCGATAAGTTGAACTGGTAAACATATTTTGGACTACAGAATGGACTATGGAAAATACAGTTGGATGTTAATCGCTTGCGTAAATAATTCTCTTAGTCATGATTGATATCCAGTTCGCATATAGGCATTTCATTTATTTTTTTGCTAATATAGTGTTTTAAAACAAGCTAGTTCATATTGTATATATTGTTTTATCTATTGTCGCCCACTTAATAGAATCGTTACACAACCGAAACCGGAAGTTGAAAAAAGGAGATGAGTCAGAATTGAGTAAAGTATTTTCCCATGTTTATGCTTCTAAATATTCTTTCTACTATTATTTTTTATCATTTAACAGAAATGTACTTTAATGTTTGTTTCGCAAGAAGTAAACATTCAGCAACAGTTCAGCCATTTTCGTACTCATTTATCGCTCTCAGCGGAAAATATTTATTGTATAAAATTCAAACCAGTAAAATACTTTAAAAGCATTGGAAGTTTCATAAGTATTCTTCGCATGAAATAAAGGCATGTATTGTTTCAGTAAAGCAGTATCTAATGCTTTTTTGTTTAAGAAAAGGAGATGTAATATTATATATTATATAATATTATATATATAGAATATTATAGCAGATTATAGCTCCGAAAGGTTTGATATGGCTTCTAGTAGCAGCGTGTCATCCGCATATCCCTGGAATATTAGCCTTAGTTGGTGAATCGAATGGCCTATTGGCTACATATAGTCACTATCATTATTGTTATGTTCATTATTATTATTATTACTATTATTATTATTATTATTATTAGAAATAGTAGTAGTGGCAGTAGAATTTGCCTAATTGAGCATTGAAACAAATTAAAAATTAAAAATAATGATGATTATGAACGTTCTAATGTTTGAATTAAGATTTGTAATTTCTTCGAAATGCATCAGATTCTTTGTTCGTTGATCACTGCCAACTTCAGTTGAATTCCTTAAGTGCTGATCCCAATGCAATGCTCCACTTAGAAATATATATGCTGCACTCATTTCTTGGTGCCAACACATGCTTAAGATAACGATAAGAGTAATTATAATCTTTCCTTTGATTATTTTGTTTTATTGATGTATGATATAGACTTTGTTTTGAAAGATATTAATTGGCTGCCATAATTAGTAATCCCATGTTCTCTAATAGGTAAACATTATGTTGTAATGTTGTAATAGTAAAGTTCTTGTTATCTTTTCTTGGTGTTTGTATCTTGGCTATTTTCGGAATACGCACAGCTATGATTTAAGGATATTTTTAACATTTAGGACATATTATTCTGATGGTATGTAAAAATTATAGCTGCATATAATATTTCTATTTAATAATGAATAACTTTAATTTTAAGTTCGTTAAATCTAATAAATGGGTTTCTTCGATGGATCCCAGTAAGGTTTTGCGTTTTATCGTTTAATAAACATTAACTATTTTAAAATACTCCGCTGAGAGCCAGAATGCCACATGGAGGGATACTTCATATGGTGAGATTTCAAGTGTAACTGTGTCTCGAAAATCCCCTTCAAACACAAAAAGGTATAAAAAAAGAACATTCATAAAGTGACCAACTTTTAAATCAGATAAGAACCTGTCATTAATGATGCCACAGCACTAATTTCACAACAACAATGCAAAACTGAAGAAATTGTTTGCTTACTTTTCAAAACCACATCTTACTTTACAACAGTGACAGTGATGCACTTTTTTGGAAGAGGGGGAGACACCCTGGGATAATATTAGCAGACTTGTTAAAATCTTTTTGACATTAAAGTTAATCTACTGACACACAAACCGTGTTCATTTAAAAACTAAAAACTATTAAAGACTATTTTTCAAAAGCTTTGTCAACTCGCACCACAAATATGTAAACAATGTTTACACTTTGTTTGCATTGCATTATAAACTGCAAATAATCTTCATGTGAACGGTATTCTTCTTTTAGCTATTCACACGCAAAATGTGTTCAATGAAATGTGTTTGTGTTGCGCTTGGCAACCTCAGTAATTCTGAGTATCGCTACTTACATCAAAAAGATTTTCAGAAAAGAAAACATTCGTTGAACGTGTAAGTCTCATGACATCGTTTGCTAATTGTGTAACATATGAAAAAAAATAGACATTTTATATGAATGCTACTTTCATTAAAGACTACTAAAGACTACTTACTCTTCAATGATGTCCAATATAATGATATCTAAGCACCCCAGAACTGCCATTATCTATGGACATGACGGTATTACAGATAATGCGTTAACATTAAGTTCTACCGGCATGGAAGTAGAAAAAGGCATTTTTATGTAGAAACAGGCTTTTTACACGTGTGAAAAATCTATGCCACAGTAGAGATGTTTATTGAAGTACAATATGGCAAAAGTTTTTTTACATAGAACATTGTAAGGAAATTACTTTTTAGCAAAAGTCGTTAAAGAATTTTACATTTTTAAGTTTTGAGGATCCGAATTGTTTTTGAACCAAGTGTAAGTTTTTTGCTATTCAGTTAAGTAAACGGTCTAGTTACTCATTCCTATCTCTCAAACCTATAAGGCCTTTAAACTTTCAAAGCATTATCTAGTCTGTTGCAAGAAATGATGTATAAAACAACATATATTTGGAATTTAATATCTTTTTATTAAAAATCCATTTAGAAGCGTTTCGCATATGTTTAACATAACATGAGTTAAAGAACTAGACCGAAATTCGTCCAGCGAATTAGATCCCACTTGGAATGATAAGTCATCTGAGAACTGTCTAAAAAGATGACTGTTCTTTCTGCAATCTTAAGAAAGTAAGTAACGTAGTAGAAGGGGTAGAGGTGGAAAATGAGGTCAAAATTGCTTACCGTTTTTGAGATAACGTGCAACTTTCGCTTTGGGCTCAAAAGTGACCTTGAGGTCAAGTTCACCGAAAGTTACACCGTATGTAACGCGTAGAAAGGACAGAGGTCGACAATGAGGTCAAAATTAAATTGCTTACCACTTTCGAGATAAAGGGCAACTTCCGATTTTGGGCTCGAAAGTGACCTGGAGGTCAAGGTCACCGGAAATTATAACGTACATATTGACGTATAGGGGGTTGAGGTCGAAAATGATGTCTCTTACCGTTTTCGAGATAAAGTGCAATTTCCGGTTTTTGGCTCGAAAGTGACTTTATGGTAAATGTCATCGGAAGTTATACCTTATGTAGCGTCGTTGGAAGTCGAAAATGAGCTCAGAATTGCTCTTTCTCTTACCATTTTCGGGATAAATCATTGTTTTAAATGATGTTTTTCCGAGATTTGACTTTGACCAGTAAGGTGAAGATCATAAATTTTTACCTGGTGCACTAATACACATGGTCCTTAATACATATACCCAGTTTGATGTTTCTAGCTTCAGCAGTCTTGGAGGAGATGTCTGGAAACCTATTCAGAGGAAGCAAAAAAAAAGGTTTCGAAAAAAGCTTAAAAATTCGAAGCAAACCATCCCCATTTGGAACTGTCGAATTTTGAGAATAAGCATAAGTAGATTTGTTAAAAAGCGAAAGCATGCTCTAATACTTAATCTCTTCATCTTTTAATATATGTCCAAATGTTTTAATACAACTCTTCACTGTGAAATAAGACTTATTATTGCAATGTGTAAACGAATTTAACTATAACAGATAAAGTTTCAGAAAACTAAACCCTTATATTACAGATCAAGATTCTAAAATCCGAAATCAATGTAGGTTCTAAGATTCGAAGTGTCTCAAATACAAGGTTCTTACACTCTGGCGCCTGATATTAGATGGAAAGCTGTAGTTTATTTTACCATTTAATAATAGTCCTTGCTAAATGGATAAAGAACTGAGATGTAAAATATCTGAGGAACTTAAGCCAAATATTTTATTTCCGTATAATATTTATATTTGATACCAATTACATTTTGAATTCCTTTTTCATTAGATTTAAAATCAAGACATGTTTAGCAAAACATCGAATTTTCATAATTCAGCATTTGACGGGTAGCTTCACGAGGTGAAATTTTCAGGGTGCTCCGGCGTTTGCTTAACTTTTAAATTTAGCTTTATGTATGGTTATTTAAAAAAGCGAAATGTACGAATATCCCTACCAAGCTATTCAAATAGCATATCACGCTGCTTCATAAATAAAATTTAAATGTCACTTTGAGTGAAAATATCGAGATTAACTGTAAGACGCAGACGATGTCGCGGACCACTCCAACTTCTTTATGATTAGATAACTGTTGTTTAAACAGCTTTGTAAATATATAATATTTGTTTCTCACGGATCATTTGAATATTTAAGTGACCTTGTGTCTATTTTAATTTTAAGTCATGTAAGCTAGATTCAAACGACATTTTATATTTTTATAACATGAAAAGGTCGATGCTGAATACCATTCCGGTGTGTATTTCCATACAAAGTCTGACTTGTGCCTCCGGCATTATAGCATTTGCTTACTTCACAAAATACGGATGTGACCCTTTCAGAGGTGGAATATAGGAAATAGAAATCAGGTAAATGACCTTGTTATTCATGCCCATTTTTAGTAATACATATGACACTGTATCATTACTACTACAAACAAAAAAACTGCATTGTTTTAGATGCTTGCATTAAAGTCAAAAATAATATGTAACAATAACAATAGTGTAATAATATGTAACAGTAACTATATATATATATATATATATATATATATATATATATATATATATATATATATATATATATATATATATATATATATATATATATATATATATATATATATATATAACTTGATGCATATATAAATTTAATACTTCTATGCAATACTTAAGATATATTAAGTTCCTTATTACGAGTTTACTTTTACTGTGGTGTATATAGGCATATAATCATTAGAAAAACCAAAATAATGTCTTTTTGTTAAAAAGGCATACCAGCTTCACAGTAGTGTAAAACAATGGGCAGAACTTCATGCCAGTAATTTTATTCAACAGTGCGATTAGGATAGTGCTAGCTTATGCCACTACATTTTTTGTTACTTTGATCATTAATAGGGTAGTCACTTCTAGAACCATTTTCACATTACTACTAGTAGTGTAGAAATTTGTATTTTACAACACTTCTAGATCGAAAGTTTTGGCCCACTTCTAGACCCATTTGCAAACTACTACTACTAGTAGTGTAGAAATGGGTGTTTTACAACATTTCTAGACCCATTTTCACAATTCTACTACTAGTGTAGAAATGGGTATTTTACACAACTTCTAGACCGACAGTTTTGGCCCACTTCTAGACCCATTTTCACGCTGCTACTACTGCTAGTATTGTAGAAATGTGTGTTTTACAATACTTCTAGATCCATTTTCATACTACTACTAGTAGTACACAGTAGATAACTTTGGTCATGTTTAATCGATTTTAATCAAAATGTTTGATCTAGTTTTAGGTCTAGTTTGTGCATAAAGTTGTCACAGGCTATTTGCTTAAACTTAAATACAATAAAATATTACAACATTCGTTGATTTACAAAGTCTTTATTATAAAAGTCTTTATTAAAAGTAAGTCTATTTTTCTTCATCTGTTTCACTCTGTTCACTATTCATATTACTTTCTTCGTCGCCGCACCTCATCTAGAAGCTCTTCAAAGAATGTGTCGTTTCTAGCCGCCTTTAGTGCCTTTCAATAGCATCTTGTTGAACAACGACATGTTGAACAATTTGTTGAACAACTTGTTGAACAACAACATGATGAACAACAACATGAATGTTTTTCGTCAACAAAGTAATTAAAGTCTTCTAAAATTGTTTGATACTGTTCGCTTTGTTCTAGACGTTGGGTATATTTGAATAGTCTCATAAACGGTTGTTTTAGTCGAAAGTCATCACTTGCTATTTCACGCACATCTTCAAGAACTTGTTCTTCATATTCTGAAACATTTCTTGAAATTTGTCATCATGGTCATCGTAGACCTCTTGGACCATATCACACCAAACAGATTCTATATCTGATTCACTGTCAGAACTGCTGTCTGAACTGCTGGTCTCATCAGCACCCTCACCACAATGGTTCATATGTTTTAACAAAGCTTCTTGGTTGTTGTATAACACACCAAATTCTGTACAAGCATGTGCATTCTTTTCAGCCATGTTGACGCTTTGATTTTCCATAGAAGATTCATCCAAAGTTACCGTGAAAGGCGTTTTCATAAGGTTTTCCATATCTATCTGCCATTCTTCATTCACTTCTGTTTATCCTTTAAGTGTCTTTAAAGACTTTGAGGCCAAATGTAAGATTTTGAACAAATGTTGCATTGATACATCCTTTCGGTTCAACATACATTTTTCAAATGATGAAAAAGTCTTTGAACGAAGCTTTACATACGATGACAACAACATGTTGTTGTCATCGTTGTTAAATAACAACTTGTTGAACAACAACTTTGTGAACAACTTGTTCAACAATTGTTGTACAACAACTTGTTGAACAACAACTTGTTGAACAACAACATATTGAACAACTTGTTGAACAACAACTTGTGGAACAATTTGTTGAATAACTTGCTGAACAACAACTTGTTGAACAACTTGTTGAACAACATCTTGTTGAATAACTTGTTGAACAACTTGTTGAACAATTGTTGTACAGAAACTTCTTGAAAAACAGCTTGGCGAACAACTCACCCAAACACTAACCCATACACTTTTCAAATGATGAAAAAGTCTTTGAACGTAGCTTTATATACGATGGCAACATGTAAACAACATCATGTTGAACAACTTTTTGAACAGCAACTTGTTGAACAACGACATTTTGAACAACTTGTTGAAGAACTTGTTAAACAACAGCATGTTGAACAACAACATGTTGAACAACAACATGTTGAAAAACTTTTTGAACAATACCATGACGTAATATGTTCCAAAGATAATTCGAACACGTCTTTGAATAGGCTTGCAATTCGAACACATCTTGAATGGTGTGCTCTTCTCAAAAAATATGCTAATAGCCACATATGCAAATAGCCTGTGACACTTTGTGTTAATAAACTAGACATAATATTGGATTAAACGGTAAAATTTTGATTAAAATCGGTTAAACATTACGAAAGTTATCTATTTTTTTGTTCTTTGAAAGATAAAATTTTGGAATAAAAATTATGCTTATAGCCACATATGCAAATAGCCTGTTACAACTTTATGTAAAAACTAGACCTAAAACCGGATCAAACGGTAAAATTTTGATTGAAATCGGTTAAACATGACGAAAGTTATCTACTTTTGTGTAGTACTACTAGTATTAGCATAAAAATGGATCTGGAAGTGTTGAAAACACACATTTCTACACTACTAGTAGTAGTAGTGTGAAAATGGGTCTGGAAATGGGCCAAAACTGTCGGTCTAGAAGTGTTGCAAAACACCCATTTCTGCACTAGTAGTAGTAGTGTGAAAATGGGTCTAGAAGCGACTCAGAACTGTCGTTTCTACCGTGCTATCATTAAGCTGTTCTACGCAAAATAATAAGTCGAGCGAAAATTTTTCGACTTGTTGTAAATAGTATTGCTAAAGCGGTTATGTGTCTACAAAATGTTGTCTTTTCTCATTGTCTCGATATTTAAACACGTGGGAGTCAATCATCAATATGCCTCTTATGAATTATATGTATATGCATAACATATATTAACTGTTAGATGGTGATTACGATTACAAGCTGTACTTTCACTCCAATACTGGTGTTCATGGCTGCTGGAGCACTGTCCAGACACCAAACCTACAAGATAAGTTGTGAAAGATAAATCAATGGTACCATTCTGCTTGTATTCTTTGTAGACGGCTTGCCAATACCTTTCCAAGAACATCATGCTGTAATAAAGTAAAGGGACATGCGTATTGAGATGAAAAGTGAACATTGGCCGAACCTATTGGTCATGAGGCATTTATTTATTTTATAACGTTATTTGGATTTTGTAATTTTTATACTAAGTTGTGCTGAGCTTCCTAATAACGTCATAGCACTATAGACACTTATTTAATTAAAAATTCAAAAAGGAAATTTTTTCTTTTTACTATAAATTATTGATGACATACATCAAAACATTACCGTGAATTAATATAAATTATGAAACGATTTTTAGTGTGTTTTGATTGGTTGCATTTCTATTAAACGCTTGGCTAGTTGTTGACAGTAATGGCGTAATTGAACCAAAATTGACATCAAATTGTATTTCTGTCGAATCAGCAAATGTTCATAACATAACAATATCAGGTGATCAGAGAGTTCAAACAACTACTGTAAGGTAAACTTCTAGGTTTATTAATCCTAGTGTTCCTCTTCTTTTGCCAACTTTATCTTTTTTATCTTCCCTTAGTCCCAAAATGCATCGATATTTGAATCGAGTGAACTTCAGTAATTTAACAAACCAGAGTAAATTTTTTTGTACATTGGTACTGAAAAGGAAAAAAAACTTTTTAAGATTTAATGTTGCTATAAAATAGTCAAACAAAATAAATGAACATTAATTCGAGCAATAGATATATACTATTTTTATTGAATGTGTATTTATAAAGATCAAACTTAAAAATTTGAAAATAATCACCACATCATAAACCTGATAATAATAATATCATATCTCTTGGCTTTAATTTTTTTTTGTTATTTCTTTGTTCACAGCGCCGAATTAGAAACATCGCAGAGCAAGAAGATTACATATATGTGGTAATTTCCTGTGGGGTTTGTAGTGTCGATTATAACTGCGTTTCTTCTCTCTCTCTCTCTCTCTCTCTCTCTCTCTCTCTCTCTCTCTCTCTCTCTCTCTCTCTCTCTCTCTCTCTCTCTGATATCAGGTTAGATATATTGTTTTAGAGAACATATGTCTAACAGAAAAAGTAATTTAATAATGAAAGTCTTGTTTAGTTTGGTATTACGGTGCTTTAGTGCTTTTAGAGTTTTAGAGTGCACATTACTAATAGATATGCACAGCCATATCCCACGCTCTTCCAGTTTCAAAAACGTCACGCTACATACAGCTGAAAATGTTTACTTTACATCGTTATGGCGACGGACGTGACTACGGAAAACACTGCAGATTTATTAAGGGTATCATCAACTCAACAAATCAACAACAACGTCAACAAATGAACCCAACACTTGCGTTTGGATTGATAAGAAATGCCACCCAAGGCCTAGCACACTGTTGGCAATCGCCTTTCAGGCCCTTGGTGCCATTGCCACAAGCCTTGGGAGCTTTCATGGATCAGTTCAACCGCTGGTGTGAGTGCATGTTTTTTCATAATATGTTTATGAAAACACGTTTATTCACTTATCTAACCCTTCACTTTTTAACATTAAACTTAAGGTTGAATTATATTTGCTCACTTTTTAATTAAAGTTGCATCATGCTTCTATCAGGAAAATATTTGTAATTCAATCTCTTGACAAAGATTTAAGTTTCGTGATGTGTTTCGAAACTACAATAAAATACAAAAATGTATTCATACGGAAAAAATAACATTAAATGAAACTGTTTTTTGCAGTTTAAAAAAAGACGAAGACAATGTAAAATCAGAGCTATTATTTCCCTTTGTGAGAAAATGTCTAAAAGCAAAAAGTAGCAGCAGTTCCTGTGCACCTGTCATTGATGACGACTATGTTAACTGTTTAAATGACGACGATTATGTAAGCCCTATTAATGATGACGCTTATGTTAAGCATATAAGTGACGGCTGTTATGTAAGGTCTATAACTAGAGAGAGTGTTCTAAAGCAATAAAGTGATCTTGTGCCGTACGAATTTGTTTATATTTTGAATAGAACTTGTTCATTAACGTTTTCTTCTGATATAAGCATTATTTGTATTATAAAAGTACAATACATGTGTATGCATATATATTAACGGACACAGTTTTTATCTTCTTTGTTTCCCATATTCACCATTGTGCTTCGCAGGAGCAAGCATTATAATCAGCATAGTGATGTACTATATAAAAGTGCTTGAAATAGAAATTAAGTATAAAGTTGCTCAATGGAAGTCATTTTCTTTTTAGCGATGTATTTGTAGTATATATAGCGCTAGTTCAATTGATATATCACACTGACAAGGTTTGAATGCAACTTCAGTTGTTCAGTGGTAAAGGTTTCAAAGTTATTTAATTATTATTTGGCACGGGCAAGCAACTAAAGCGGTGACAATACACGAGGCCACAAAGCCTAGAACCAACCCCCCCCCCCACCTGTTGACAGACCATGATCAAACTAATTTAAAAAAAATTGAAAGAGGTCCAGATCGAAATACTCTAAAAGAAAAGTAAATTCTAAATTTTTAATAAGAAGGCAAAGATGAGAATGGTATCCCGCCGTTCAGTGTTGATAAAGGTTAATGATCAATAAAGACTGAATGTAAAACATACAATGCATATTGCCGTGAATAAGTGAACCTAGATATCCGTATTCGTTTGAAGCAAGGGATTCGAAAAGTCGATTAATTAACAAAGATTGGAGCTGACAATTAAAATTCGAAGCAAACGTAGCGTTTCTTCTTCTGACTTAAACTGATCTTAATTTTATTCAAAATCCGAATAGTTTTAATGTCAGATGAGTGCAGGCCATGGTACACTTTTTGATTCGATTAAACAATAAAATAATAAAGAAGAATGTTAAAATCGCTTTTCTGACTCAACTAATTTAATGTGTGTATTTTGCAAAAAGTAGTAAAATTGTTTCCTTACAAATGAGTTATTTATGGATTAGACCTCATCGTTACCGCCAAAACTACAGCAAAAGGTGTTTGACAAAAAATTATTGAAATTCAGTCAAAACGTATTTGATAATAAATTTTGCTTTTTGGCAAAACAGTCTTACACTTTTATATGTGTTGCCTAAAATACTTTTAAAATACATTTAAAATATTTTTAAAAGAACAGTTGTCAAATTTAAAATACTTTGAAATGTTAAATTACCCAATAATCTGTGCTTTTGATTATATTTAAATTATACTTATTATTTTGTAATATAAATATTTTAAGTATCAAAGACAACAGTAAATAAACGTTCATTTTAAACAAGTCTGATGGAGCAGCAATGACATTCAAATACACGACTAAACATTGAATTAGTGTCCGTCTCTATAAACTTACGCACCGTCTCGAGCGCAGCATTTTATAAAGGGAGTGTGCGCAGGCTCTTGCGCGTAATTTCTTCGTGGAACCTGCAATCTGTGTTTTTGCTGCACACTGGACACCGGGTTGGCATTGGACGACCACAGGTCCTTTTTGAGAGGGTAAACAAAGGACTTAATCTGCAACATCCAATCATGGGATTGATATGTTGTAGCCTTGACTTGTAAGCTCTAGAAGGTAGCAGACGCGACCTCTGGCGATCATGCACGCCAAGTTACAGCAGCGACCCGTAACACCTCCGACTCACTCAACCAAGCATGCAAAAGCTTTCGACTTCTAGTGTTTTCGTCCTTTCTACTTTCAAGTCTAGGTAGTCGAGGTTTGAATCCCTCCTGGGTTTGTTAGTTGCCACAGATAAAATTGTCAAATTGGGCAGATGCCACTTTCGCGAGCTTCAAAAAGTGTTTATGAGAGAGTTACGTCCTGCAAAGTAGCCACGTCATCGAATACTGCCTTCCCTGTTAACACTCAGAGATCACGACTAGTGGTCACTCAGGTCCGTCTAGTCAAGGGTGGCCTTTCTCTCCCATCCTCATCAAAGCTGGTTCAAAAGGATGCGTCTTCCAATGGTAGGGATTTCTTTTTGGGATGGTCGCACTTGAAAATGTCAGCACTCTTGTCACGATCGGACCTTTTGTATTAACATGTTGGAAATGAAGGTGGACAATCAAACGGTGGTCTCTTATTTGTCCAAGAAGGATGGCACGCGCTCACTGGTGTTGTGTCGACTCAATACCCACGTTACCCTGGTGTGCAATGGGTTTGTCATTCAAGCATATCACATTCAAGGCAGGCTGAATGTTCTTGCCGATCTTGGTTCCAGGATGGGAGAAATCTCCATACAGAGTAGGCTTTGACAGATTTGGCAGGTTGACAGATTGTATATCAATCGCCTTGAGTTCTCGTCTTAAGTCGAACCATCTCAATCGTCGTCTTTCGGCGGACAATTGTCCGGATTGGGCAGCATTGGTGATCGATGCGTTAGTGTGTGTTAGCCTTGAAAATTTGGCAGGCGAGATCAAAACACCTGTTGTTTGTTGCATGGGATCTACCAGAATTGCCTTGGTTTCCTTTGTTGATGCGGGTTACTGTCATCAGGAGTCTCCGATTTTCAAAGATCTTCGGTCGTTTCAGTCCAGTCTTTGGTGCATAAGTTGTTTCTCATGAAGAACAAGGGTTTGTCTTAGAGGGTACTTCAGAGGAGGTAACAGATCACCAGAATTCCTCAAAAAGGCCTATTTATCGAAATGGGGACTTTTCCAGTCATAATTCGTCGACAAAGGCATCTGTCCTGTGGCAGCCACGGTGATGGCAGTCGCTTGCTTCTTTGTTAATTGTGGAAGTCAAAGTCTGTGGAATTTATATATCTTTATTGCACTATGTGTAATGCGTGCGCTTCACTGATGTGATTCCTTAATCACTTAAAGACGCAACGATTAAGTGAAAAAAATTTCTGAAACAAGTTCAATTACGTTTCAATCTCAAAATATTATTCGCGTGGAATTCAAAATAATTATCATTTTACAGACGTAGTTTAATATTTTCATCTAGTACAAACCAATTAACCGACCATTCATTTTAAAACAATAGAGAAATATTGGCAAACACATCTTAATTACATATACATAATCGAACATATAATCTTGTGCGCAATTTGCTCAATGTGAGTTAACTTCAATCAATTTAAATCCACGAATTAACATAAAACAGCTAACCACATGTTATGCGCTCTCATATTCCTCAACCTCCACAAGTTTCCCTTTAATTACACCTTTGTAATTAAGAGCCTTTACGCAGATGCGTACCAAATATCATATGCTGCAGAACAGCGATGTACGGCTATTTATGGGAAATCGAACGGAAATCAGGATCATAAGAATTTACCAATAAAGTGGAAGGTCGGAAATGAGTGTTTTGGGGTGTGGAAATAAAGGTCCAGTTTTGAGGATGTGGTTGGATAAAATACCGGCATTTTCTCCGAATTTCATGGAAACCCTTAGTATTAACGGCAACGTCATACACAGGAAATGAATAACAATTCAAAATTAATGGACTTTTAATTGAACCTGGAAGCAAAACGACATCTTATCTCAACCACGGAAACTTGTTTCGAAATGTTTTTTCTAAGAAACAGCTGATTTTTAAAGGAACTTCAGTGTTATTCATATGATGGATTTGCATCCGTTGATGCACTTTGTTCTAAAACAATAAATATCTGTTTACTTTTCAAGGTCAAAAATTGTTGCATATCTGGCCGTAACGGGTCAGAATGGTTTCAGTAAGGTCGATCATGACATATCGGTTAGCTCTCCTGTTTACCCTAAAGCGCTGGTCTGGTTATTATTTATCTTTTATGTGATGTCGGATTTCCTTAGGTTCTTTAAGCTTCGGCCTCTCCTAGCAGACAGAACACTGATTTCCATCGCATTGTCATTACGGATAAATACTTACGTGAAAGTGTGTTTCCTCAATGCGGTGGCTTCAGGCTGTAATCTTAAAACCATAATAGTCTTTTCTGGGCAAGAGTTATATTACGGCCAAAGACCTAGGTGCATTTATGCATACTGTGATACTACCTTTACCGGTATGAAATCGCGTGGCGGTATCAACACTGCCTCTCGATGTCCCGTCTCCCCAATGTGCTGATATATAGAACGGTGAAGCATTTATCGGAGCACGTTGCAGCAGTGTCTGTTTACCATGTAGTGATAAGTGAATGCACAATATAATTATTAATACCTGTCTGTTCATTTTAACTCTTTACCAAATATCTTTGGGGGGGGGGGGGGGGGGCGACACAAGTCTATCCACAGTTCCAAATCAACAATCTAGACAACTACTTTAAACCTAGCCTTTTCTGTGTTTTGCTCGCGAAGTCGTATATATTGTCATATTATAGGATATATTTCATAGTTGAATTGTAGACAGTGAACTTAGGTTTATCTCACCATAAAAGTTTTGATACAGAAGACCGTAATGTTAGTTCTTAAACATAGTTTCAAAGGGAATTGAGCGATAATAAGTACTTTCGCACTGCGATCGTACTCGTACAAGGCCCAAACGTAGAATGGGATGGATGGTAGAATGAGACATTTGACATTTTACTGTTCGATATCCTTAGAACCACATACTTGGGGAAAGTCTATATCAAAATATTATAACATACCTGGAAAAATTGAAAGTGTCATTTGATGTTCAATAGCTCCGAGTCAGCTCTGACTTGTTAACATCCTCGTATCTCTGTCAGAGCTATGAAGCCTTCTATTGTTCCACTAATAGGGGTTAACTTCATATATTCTGAATCATGCATACCAGCCCCTATTATTCAAACATTTACAGAAAGTTCATGCCCAAGATACCCTTTTTTGCCGTTTTTTCTATCGTTTCTTTATATCCTTATCCCAACTGAATTCAGCCGAAACGCAAAAGTTAAAGTGTGAATTGGCTTATAAAGGGGTTATAGTTTATTTGTAAATATATATACTAAAATAGTTGATGGGTGCAGAATTACGTACAAATTTATTTTGTACACCCACAGTATTGTTTGTTACGTTCTTTTTGAAATATCAATTCAAAAGTTTTTTTGGTGGATAATTGCAAAAATTATTGTTACTTTTTCACGTAATAAAGTATGCTCCCTGTATACAAACAGATGTCAATTATTGCGAGATTTGTGGGTAGTTCCGTGTTATTTTCTTTCAAAGAAAGCCTTAAACAGAAGTTATATATCATTACTGTTGTACTTTGAGGGCCTTAAGCAAATGCCAGTAAAGACTTATCATAGTTATGGGTCGTTGAATCTCGCACAAAGTAGCCACAGGGGTGCCTCAAAGCGAGCGCAGTTGACTTGCTTGTTCTATAGCGAGGCTTTGAAGCGGTGCGTAGAAACTTCGTAGCGTGCCGCTTCTGGGAGCTAGTTGTTCAAGAGAAAGGTTGATAAAACTAGCCAGATTGATCAGCTGTTTATTGGTTGACGTCGCCATCTTGGTTCAATTTGGATGTACTGTAACCATTCGTTCTCCTCACCCTCGTATCTGTAAGATGTCAAACCTCAGTGGAATGTGAGAAAATTTATTCATGACATTATTATGCTAGGGAGTAAACATTCAAATTGATTAGCACATCGTAATTGGTTAGATTACAGATTGGTCTGTTAGCGGCGAGTCGCGTGGCTTCTGGTTTGTAAGCAAGCCGGTGCAAACGCTGTTTTTGCATTAAAAGATCACATTTTATGTTTTACCAATTATGATGTCCTGTTTCTCTTCTTGTAATGGGTTTCTAACACAAAAAGACCGCTATATCTATTTCAAAGTGATTTTGACACATTTCTCTGTTGAGGTTTATGTTTCTCTGCTTCTTTGACCACCCTCCAAAAGCTGGAGCCCTGTTTTCTCCAAATAAGGAGATGCAAATTTGGCAACCATTTTGACTCAGGTAATTGTTCTACCACGGAAGATGTTCTTTTTCGCTAATTTGGGTCTTCTGTAACCATTCGTTCTCCGCTTCCTCGTACATGATGCAATAAATGTGCGTGAACGTGCCGATACGAAACTCTGTTACTGTGCCCGTTGATTACTGTTGTATTACTGTGCAATGTTGATTATTGGTCCGACGAAAATACACTATTGAACTGTGACGGTGTGCTGAGTGCCAAACGTCTAAGCTACTTGGTCAGAGGGTTCATACATGTCAGGGAAAACGTGGAAAACGTGGAAAATATTTTTATCGGGGAAATGTCAGGGAATTTGATCGTGCTTGAAGTCAGGAAAATATCGGAATTTTGTAAAAACATCAGGGAAAATGGGATTATTTGGTAATTATTTTTTTATATTATTGATAATATATTTTCTGATATCTTTCTTTAGTGTTACTGTGTTAGGATTCTGATAAAAATACAAAAATAAAGAATAGGAAAATGATAGTTGCTGGGTTTTCTTACTTACTGAGCAATAGAAAAGAATAGTATGTCTTAAAATGGGTTATCTGGTGGAAATTTCATTTTGTCATGGAAAATGTCAGGAAAATTTATCATGGAAAGATTGTATGAACCCTGTGGTCAGTACAGTTGCCTCTCTGCATGTCTGTACACTGTGGGGCGAATGTTAAAGAGCCATGGCAAAAAAAATAAATAAATTAATTAATTAAAAATAGTTTGCTTGGATCCTAAGCACTCATGTACACATGTACAGATTTTAGGATCCGTTTCAGTCCCACAAGTGAGCCACAATAAGGGCAGCATAATGTGTAAAAGTAGCTTTTAAAACCTCATGCAGTGGCTTTTTATATCTGAAAGTGCACATGTTGAAAGAAAATTAGAATTTTTATGTTTAAGTTTTTTTCTTGGACAAGGCATGATGCTCTTATTTTTATGTTACAATATCACGAGATATGTTTTCTCAAATATAGGCTGCTAAGGATTTACAGGACGAAATGGGATAAGTAGATTACGGTCTGTCTAAGTCAAATTTCACGTTCTTGTCTTGTGTCCTTATCAATTTCAGATCCACATGCATTACCTGAGTTATGATTAAATCCTTGTGAAATTTTACATGAATATTTTTCTTTGTTGTATTTAGAAGCCAAAATTATAATCTCATGGTCAGTCACTTTGAAGTTATAGTGCTGGTAATGTTGACGATGTATCTTTTTAGAGCTAACTGGTGAATCGAATTAAAGTACTACGAGGGAGAGGAGATAAAATTGGTTTAAGTGGAGGAGATAAATTGGTTTAAGTGGATCATAATTGATGGCAATAAAATGTTAAATTCTGACTCCATTAAAAAGCCAGATGCAAATTTGGCAAGCCTTCAACTCAAATGTTCATTATTTTGTAATGTTTGACAAATGAAAATTGTTTTCAACTACGGAAGATGTTCGATTTAATTTTAACAAGATTAGATCTTCTGTAACCTTCCGTTTTTCTCCACTCCCTATAGGTAACCTTCCGTTCTTCTCCACTCCCTACAGGTAGCCTTCCGTTCTTCTCCACTCCCTATAGGCAGCCTTCCGTTCTTCTCCCCTCCCTATAGGTAGCCTTCCGTTCTTCTCCACTCCCTATAGGTAACCTTCCGTTCTTCTCCACTCCCTATAGGCAGCCTTCCGTTCTTCTCCCCTCCCTATAGGTAGCCTTCCGTTCTTCTCCACTCCCTATAGGTAACCTTCCGTCCTTATCCACTCCCTATAGGTAGCCTTCCGTTCTTCTCCACTCCCTATAGGTAACCTTCCGTTCTTATCCACTCCCTATAGGTAGCCTTCCGTTCTTCTCCACTCCCTATATGTAGCCTTCCGTTCTTCTCCACTCCCTAAAGGTAACCTTCCGTTCTTCTCCACTCCCTATAGGTAGCCTTCCGTTCTTCTCCACTCCCTGTAGGTAGCCTTCCGTTCTTCTCCACTCCCTGTAGGTAGCCTTCCGTTCTTCTCCCCTCCCTATAGGTAGCCTTCCGTTCTTCTCCCCTCCCTATAGGTAGCCTTCCGTTCTTCTCCACTCCCTATAGGTAGCCTTCCGTTCTTCTCCCCTCCCTGTAGGTAGCCTTCCGTTCTTCTCCCCTCCCTATAGGTAACCTTCCGTTCTTCTCCACTCCCTATAGGTAGCCTTCCGTTCTTCTCCACTCCCTGTAGGTAGCCTTCCGTTCTTCTCCCCTCCCTATAGGTAGCCTTCCGTTCTTCTCCACTCCCTGTAGGTAGCCTTCCGTTCTTCTCCCCTCCCTATAGGTAGCCTTCCGTTCTTCTCCCCTCCCTATAGGTAGCCTTCCGTTCTTCTCCACTCCCTGTAGGTAGCCTTCCGTTCTTCTCCCCTCCCTATAGGTAGCCTTCCGTTCTTATCCACTCCCTATAGGTAACCTTCCGTTCTTCTCCACTCCCTACAGGTAGCCTTCCGTTCTTCTCCACTCCCTATAGGCAGCCTTCCGTTCTTCTCCCCTCCCTATAGGTAGCCTTCCGTTCTTCTCCACTCCCTATAGGTAACCTTCCGTTCTTCTCCACTCCCTATAGGCAGCCTTCCGTTCTTCTCCCCTCCCTATAGGTAGCCTTCCGTTCTTCTCCACTCCCTATAGGTAACCTTCCGTCCTTATCCACTCCCTATAGGTAGCCTTCCGTTCTTCTCCACTCCCTATAGGTAACCTTCCGTTCTTATCCACTCCCTATAGGTAGCCTTCCGTTCTTCTCCACTCCCTATATGTAGCCTTCCGTTCTTCTCCACTCCCTGTAGGTAGCCTTCCGTTCTTCTCCACTCCCTGTAGGTAGCCTTCCGTTCTTCTCCCCTCCCTATAGGTAGCCTTCCGTTCCTCTCCACTCCCTGTAGGTAGCCTTCCGTTCTTCTCCCCTCCCTATAGGTAGCCTTCCGTTCTTCTCCCCTCCCTATAGGTAGCCTTCCGTTCTTCTCCCCTCCCTGTAGGTAGCCTTCCGTTCTTCTCCCCTCCCTATAGGTAACCTTCCGTTCTTCTCCACTCCCTATAGGTAGCCTTCCGTTCTTCTCCACTCCCTATAGGTAGCCTTCCGTTCTTCTCCACTCCCTATAGGCAGCCTTCCGTTCTTCTCCCCTCCCTATAGGTAGCCTTCCGTTCTTCTCCACTCCCTATAGGTAACCTTCCGTTCTTCTCCCCTCCCTATAGGTAGCCTTCCGTTCTTCTCCACTCCCTGTAGGTAGCCTTCCGTTCTTCTCCACTCCCTGTAGGTAGCCTTCCGTTCTTCTCCCCTCCCTATAGGTAGCCTTCCGTTCTTCTCCCCTCCCTATAGGTAGCCTTCCGTTCTTCTCCACTCCCTGTAGGTAGCCTTCCGTTCTTCTCCCCTCCCTATAGGTAGCCTTCCGTTCTTCTCCACTCCCTATAGGTAGCCTTCCGTTCTTCTCCACTCCCTGTAGGTAGCCTTCCGTTCTTCTCCCCTCCCTATAGGCAGCCTTCCGTTCTTCTCCCCTCCCTATAGGCAGCCTTCCGTTCTTCTCCCCTCCCTATAGGCAGCCTTCCGTTCTTCTCCCCTCCCTATAGGTAGCCTTCCGTTCTTCTCCACTCCCTGTAGGTAGCCTTCCGTTCTTCTCCCCTCCCTATAGGTAGCCTTCCGTTCTTCTCCCCTCCCTATACATAGCCTTCCATTCTTCTCCCCTCTCTATAGGTAGCCTTCCGTTCTTCTCCCCTCCCTATAGGTAGCCTTCCGTTCTTCTCCCCTCCCTATAGATAGCCTTCCGTTCTTCTCCCCTCCCTATAGTCAGCCTTCCGTTCTTCTCCATCGCCTGATATTACTCCCAAACTGCCATGTCATTTCCTGGGCTATTGGATATATAGTCGATCAATCATAGTTATGGGTGCACGCCATTTTTATTTTGACCTCGACCCATTTTCCAGGTCAAATTTACACCATATTTAGTTTTTATGCGGAACATGACACAGCATGATAAACAAGTACTTGACCGATTTTTGTCAAATTTTTAACACGGCTTAACCATTTCAAAAGCTTGTGAAGGGTGATTTGGTGATCGATCTGAAAATTCAATGTGGTCCAGGGACTATCATGGAGTCTTTTACAAAATTTTGAAAAAAAAATTTTCAGACTGAAAATACGCAAATTTTACATTTTATGTTAGAACATAAACGATAGGGAGTTAATTTGATTTAATGCAAACTGACTAAAACAACTTTGAGTTTGTTCCTTCCACGTTTTCTTAAATGCAGAAGGAAGACTTTCGATTTACCGTATTTTATATGTCATATTGTCTCAAACATTTTATGCAAACTTGTGTCACGTAGTGCCATTTACCAGCGATTCGGACAAAAGTAAAACGAAAATCGCTCACCCGAACTGCAGTTTTTCTCCAGTCTTTATCCTCGGTCTGTGTCCGGACCTGGCATGTTATGATAAGCGGCGCTTTGTCTGACGGGGCCTTTATACGGATGTCGTTTTGGTCCTGAGACGGGTTGGTAAGGGAGGGTGGGGGAGATTAGTCCGTTTCCCGTTGCTGTATCCTTGTATAAATTCTTGTATTTCCAAGTATAGTACTGATGTTAAAAACTATTTTTAGATACTGGCAAAGGTTGTAAGGAGTGTATAACAAACGGAAAATGGATGAACTACAGAAGCTTGAATATTTATCACTTGTGTCTAAAGTGTGCACTGAGCTGGATAACCATCTGGGACTTAACGACAAAGATTTAGGTAAGTAGTGTACTGTTATCAGTTAATTAATCGTCGACTCCGTCGCTCTTTATATAAAGTGAAATGTGTGACAGGAAATGACTGTGTCAGTAGGGGTGCAAATAAGGATGTTTTGTACCTTTGCCAATTTGGGGAAGGATGTTCAGGTCACATTCGCCAAATCTAATTCACCTTCGCCAAATTAACCCTCTTACTAAAACTATAACTTAATTTGTTTATTGCAAATATGGTAAATATGGTAAAAATGGACAAGCTGAACGAGTGTCATCACTGTTTGTATTTGTCAATAGGATAGCTGTACATTTATTTCACGTTCACCTAAATCAAATACAAAACATATTTTGATTTTATTATAATAATTTTTGCCTATAATTCAACTTCGCCAAATTGGCGGTGAATCCGTTTACCTTCTCCAAATGGATTTCACCTTCCCCATGTCGAAATGCGAAGGTCTTATGTGCACCCCTGATGTCAACTGCTTTTGTCGAAGTCTGCGAAGTGCTGCCTGTTTGCAGTAAACGTTTCCACAGTGGTACTTATATTTCGTTGTGATGACAAATCATACTAAGTTAAAGAAAATGTTGTTTGTGTTTCAGCTGAGTTTGTGATCCACATAGCGGACAAAAACCCAAACTTTGACAGTTTTAAGAAAGCGTTGGAAGAAAAGGGAGCCTCTTTTTCTGTAACTATAACATACTTCACATATTCGTTTGGGAATGGCTATTCAAAAGTGAATATTCAAATAGAAATGTCTACGTTTTAGGCGTGCCTGCCTGCAATTGGCTTTGTGTTTCTGTCCATGTTATTCTAGACTCAGGGACTATGAAAGGTCAGTTGTGGCCAGTGTCGTTTGCACAATGATAATTTTTTAGCCTGTATGGGAAAACTTTGATTTAATTAATAAATTTATCAACTTTTATAGAAATATGACTACATATGATTACATATGGAATTAAGGTATTTTCCATTTGTTGACCATTTAGGATTCTCTCACAGCCAATTTGCTACGCCTAATACAAAAGATGAAACCGAAAACTGAGAAAGCGAAAAAGAAGAAAAAGAAGAAGAAAGAAAAAGATTGGGGCGAAGAAGCCGACAAGGAGAGTGAGGACGTGAAGCTGAAAAGGAAGATGTTCCCGGGCTTGGCTATCCCCGATGATCCACAGGCAAGGGTAAGTGTCTTTTCAAATATTTTAAATTCGATTTTGAATCTCACGGCATTTTTTGTGTCCGCAGATGTTAGACAGGATGTCCGCAGATGTCTGACGGGATGTCCGCGGATGTCTGACGGAATGTCCGCAGATGTTTGACGGGATGTCCGCAGATGTTTGACGGGATGCCCACTGATGTCTGACGGGATGTCCACAGATGTCTGACGGGATGTCCGCAGATGTTTGACGGGATGTCCGCAGATGTCTGACGGGATGTCCGCAGATATCTGACGGGATGCCCGCAGATATCTGACGGGATATCCGGGGATGTCTGACGGGATGCCCGCAGATATCTGACGGGATATCCGGGGATTTCTGACGGGATGCCCACAGATGTCTTACGGGGTGCCCACTGATGCCTGACGGGATGCCCGCAGATCTTTGACGGGATGCCCACAGATGTCTTCCATTTCTTGTGGCTTGTAGGCAAAGCATATGCAAACCTTTTTGACATATCGTTAAGTTTGGCAAAGCTCCGTAAAGAAGAATGTTTTCTTTCCTGTCCGAACATAAAAATTCCGATAACATGGTTTGTAACTTAAACATATGTTGACGTAACGATGTTAGGAAGACAATTACGAAGTGTGTTGAAGCTGGAGACACATGATTGTATACAATGTTACGGTAAACCTGCTGATACTATGTGTAAACAGGAAAAGCTGCTTCAGCCATTTATTTTCAACCTTAAAAGTGAATTGACAAGCTGTTAGTCTGGACTTGTGTATATATTTTTTTTTGGTGTTTCAGACAATGTTGTTTGGTGAAATTGACGTAAAGAAAGAAACAGAATCTCCTGTACATGATATAAAAGATGAGAAGGTATATATGATATTCAAACTTCAGAATTTTGCGTGAAATGTCTCTGTAATGTCTGCCATTTGTTGATGTTTCTGAAATGTTGAATTTGTATGCAGACTGTTATTTATTGGTGATCATGTAGAACAATTCCAGTTATTTTCCTTTGTGTGAATGGTAACCATTTAAGTTGGGAATTATGGAGAGAATCAACATCTTGGCGAATTCGCCCGTGCCATTTTGCGGATGTCTGTAGAATAGTGAACGATGGCGTTGTTGTGTGAGTAGGGATGTGTTAGAACCGTGAGCGTTCGTTTTTCGTGTGATTTTGTCACAACTAGTGCATGTGATGCCTTGATTCAGGTGGCCGGCGATATGCTAGCAGAGCTGGAAATGCTCAACGTCAAGCCAATCAAAACGGAAGCAATCGAAACGTCAGAGAGGCCGAGGGAGCGCGAGAGGGACGGGAGGAAGAGAAGCCGCTCCAGGGACAGGAAGAGGTATGCGCATGCATCCAAATAGTGAACTTTGTTTTGAAAATATTATAGAAACATTTTTTTTCTTCAATTTTGATTTGCACCCAATAAGAGAAACAGGGAATGGATACTTGTGACAGTTTCTCTTGATATTGCGGTTACCAAATTAACGATATTGCGAAAGCACTGTGTTTCTAGGCTCTAAACCCCAACGTTCAGTACCATTTTAGAAGGAAGAAAGGTTTTAATCTTTATTTGGTAACTAAAGAATATTCAGTTATAGCTGTATTTCATGAAACAATTCGCCTTTAATTACGTGTGTGTCTCGTGGCAACAGAAAGCGGTCACGGGAGAGGCGTCGGTCCCGGAGTCGCTCCAGAGACCGCCGTCGGTCGCGGAGCAGGTCACGTGACAGGAGAAGGTCGAGGTCAGGCGATCGCCACAGGAGAAGGTCACACAGTCGGGAGCGAAGGTCACGAAGCAGGGATCGGAGGCGACACAAGGCCCCAGAGCTGCCCCTCGAGCCTGTCGTTGGCGAGGTAATGTCCTCACAATACAATTTCCATATTGGTGTTCATATAATTTTATGTCGTTCTAAAAAATATAAAAGATAAAAATTACTAAATCGATGCTAATAATAATAATAATAGCAATAATAATAATTTTAGTCAATGGTTAATAATAATAACAAAAATCAAAATTTCTAAAGATTTAATTTGCAAATTATTAATAAAAAGATTCATATAAAATAATTTTTAGATATACAACGGGAGAGTGACGAGTCTGATGCAGTTTGGCTGCTTCGTGCAGCTGGAAGGCTTACGTAAGCGCTGGGAGGGACTCGTGCACATTTCACAGCTGCGGCGAGAGGGCCGTGTCACCAATGTCAGTGACGTAGTCAGCAAAAACCAAAAGGTTAAGGCCAAGGTCTTGTCCTTCAACGGAACCAAGACAAGCTTGTCTATGAAGGTAAGTGCTATTGTTCTAATTAAGGAAGTTAGTTTTAGATTTTTCTTAGATATATTTATTCGGTAAAACTGTCATGTTTCGGTAGATGAAGAAAGCTTAAGCTACGAATATCTAATTTGCCGTGGTGCGGGATGGGAGAGTGGGAGGGGGGGGGGGGGGCGGGGAGGAGGGAGTTATTCGCCCAGTATATTAAAAAAGCAACCACTACTGCATGCTTTATGTACAAAGGATGTGGATCAAGAAACAGGAGAAGATCTTAATCCGGAGCGCCAGATCCGGCAGCGCGGCGGGGACGCGGAGAGCGAGGCGCGGAACCCTGACCGTCCGTCTACCATGCCGCTGGTAAGCGTGCCAGAAAGCGAGAGCGACACACACCGCAAGGCCGTCAAACGCATCTCGTCCCCGGAGAAGTGGGAGCTCAAACAGATGATGGCCGCCAACTGCATTGATAAGTCCGAGCTGCCTGATTTTGATGAAGAAACTGGTATGTATGAGTATGTCCGTTGTGATATATTGTAAAGAATAAAATAATTAGACGCGTTAGCTTGGGACGATTATATGCGCATAAAAATACATTCGGTATCTCTGAGTCTTTGATACGCCCAGAGTCCAGAAAAGTTTATTTCTGCGCGTTGTATTGATGTTGTGAGAGCAGACGAGTAAACTACCCATGTATATTGTGATCTTATTGTGACGTTTACTTGCCCGCGTGTAGTGTTATTGTCCCTGTGATCTGTGGTCACACTGTGCCACTGAGTATCTTGGACTGCACGGTGTCGCGAGCCATGGCCAATCAGCCGTGTAAACTTTGACCGCGTGGGTATCTTGTGATCACACTGACCACAGGCATGTCTTATGATCATAATATGCCACTGACTGCCCGTACGTGTTATCACCACACGTGTGTCTTGTGACCATGCCACTGACTCCCTTCTCGTACTGTGACTACAGTTAAGTGACTTTTGGGGCACACTACGTGAGTGTTATGACCTCGCGTATGTTTTAATGACGGCAGGCCTGCTGGCGAAGGATGACGACGGTAGCGGGGATGAGGATGTGGAGATAGAGCTGCTGGAGGAGGAAGCACCCTTCCTCAAGGGCTGCGGCCGACAGCTGGGCCTCGACATGAGTCCCATCAAAATCGTCAAGGTCAGTCCCCTCCCCTCCCCTCCTCTCTACCTTATATCGTATTGAAATCTGTAAAGAAAAGAGGTATGTGCATTATTACTGTATGTTTTCCTGTAAACAAAAAATAAGCTGAATTATTAGCATCTCTGAAGCGCTTGTAGGATCGTAACTTGATCATGCAATGATCATTGTTTTGTAGAATCCGGATGGCTCGCTGTCGCAGGCGGCCATGATGCAGAGTGCTTTACAGAAGGAGAGGCGGGAGATGAAACAGCAGCAGCGGGAGCAGGCCGAGAACCACGTGCCCGAGGGGCTGGGCAAGGGATGGGTCGATCCTCTACCCGAAGGTGGGAATAATTCTCAGCGTCATAAACGTAATGTTCCCTCCTCTCCTTCCCCATCTCGATAAATTATTTTACTGGGGTGTCCTTGCCCTAACCTCAATAATAAGTCCCCCCTTCCCCTGCTTTGAAACTTTTCACAAATTATCATTTTTGCGTTTTGAAAATGAAAAGAAATCCAAAAGGTCAACAACGGTGTAACATCTAAGAACTACCGTAGCGATTGTTTGATTGGTCTTTCATTTCAACGTTGCTTGGATCAGAAGATTAGAAACACTAATTCTTCAAGAAAAAAAAGATGGAAAAAGAAACGCGATATAGTTGACATAGTTCCGCGGTCCTGGAAAATCCTGTAAATTCTCGAATTTTATGAAAGAGTCCGGAAAAGTGCTTCTAATCGAATATGTAATTAATTCAACTATTATAACGTTTTGTCATTGGATTCTTATGTTTCAACACGACCTTCTATCGTATTATATGAAGGGTGATAATTCCTGAAATTTTTTCTTAAAACGTGCTGGAGATTTGCCTCAAAAAGTCCTAGAAATTTCTCTCAAAAGTCCTGGAAAGTCGTGGATTTTTTCTTTTTTGAGAGAGAGGAAAGCGCGGGAACCCAGTACTTAAATTAAGGGGGATATTTGTATATAAGATGACCGGAAACACGTGTACTAACTGGCTGTGTATGTGCAGAGGAGGGGCGAATGCTTGCCTCGGCCACGAAGAGCATGGGCCTCCAGCAGCAAGACATGCCCGAGTGGAAGAAATACGCCATGGGCGGCACCAGGGCATCGTTCGGCAAGAAGGAGACGAGATCCATCCTGGAGCAGCGACAGGGATTGCCAATCTTCAAGCTTAAGGATGAGCTAGTCAAGGTATGACGTCAGTGCTGGTTCTGTATAGTCGTTAGCATACCGATACGTTCATGAGACACGGCAAGATGTCAGTAGCTAAATGTGATGTTTTTTTGTATAGTTTTCTAACTAAAGAGAATCTTTCATTTTAGAGTTTAGAAGAAATTATCGCATGTTGAAAGTTTTCCTAAACGTGTTTGTTGATGCTGAACATCTGTGAAATTGTTTCATATTGGTGTAGAATAAATAAAAATAGCAACCGTTTAATTCGAACTAAAATTACAGAGTGCGCTGTTTTACGTTGTTTGAATACTCGTATTGCTTGTTTTGTTGTAAGAAGTAAAGGATGTGCATTAAACTATGGGCGAAACCTGTTACATTTTACATTACAAGATTTAGATTAATGATAGCAAGCGTTTGGGCATGAAACAGAGCTGCCCTGTAGTTCATGTTTTGCGACGCTTTTGCGCTTGTCCCCAACCCGAAAAATAAGCACGGAACTCAAGGGTATGACTATATATGTTATCAATTAAAGCTGCGTTTCTAAGTGGTTTTTCGCTTTCCTTCGCTGTTACTGTTTGGTCATCTTTATCAAAGTAGTAATCGAAAAGTATTCTAGTGAAAGAAAAATATCTCTGTTGTTTTAAATGTTTTAGTTTCCTTTATATTATTGGATTATGTAGAAAAACTTCGGCAATTTAATATACAGTGCTGATGGTGGTGTGGTTTGATATTGGTAGGCCATACACGACAACCAGATCCTGATCGTGATCGGCGAGACGGGCTCTGGAAAGACGACACAGATCACGCAGTACCTGGCCGAGGAGGGCTACACGACGCGCGCCAAGATAGGCTGTACGCAGCCGCGCCGTGTCGCCGCCATGTCCGTCGCTAAGCGCGTCTCCGAGGAATTCGGCTGCAGGCTCGGGCAAGAGGTGAGCTTTGACACTAGGTATACTCCTAAAGACCACCTTTCAAGTTTGAGACTGATGAAAAGAGGGGCAGTTCTTTTGGGTCATCTAAAAGCGTGCGGACAGACATATATGGTTCACGAGACAGTGGCTACTTTCATAAATGGTGCATCCATTTAGCTTTCAAAAAAGGAAAAAGAAAGCGTTTGGAGGCGTTTCAATATTTTTATGATATTACAGATCTGACATGACATTTATTGACAGGTTGGGTACACAATTCGTTTTGAAGACTGCACAAGTCCAGAAACGAAAATCAAGTACATGACGGAGGGCATGTTGCTGAGGGAGTGCCTCATTGACCCTGACCTCATGCAGTACAGTGTTATCATGCTTGACGAGGCCCACGAGAGGACAGTCCACACTGATGTCCTCTTTGGTTTGCTCAAAAAGGTAAAATGACGGAGAAACCTTCACCGAAAACTTTATGATATTTTGCTAAAAATGATCGAAAACAGACCCTCTGTTGAGGGTTTTCATAAACAAGTTTTTTATTTAAAAGGTTAAAATTTAGATTTATTTATAAAAAGAATGAAAAAAATAAAAAGAAAGAAATGAACGAAGTGATTTGACTACTTACAAAGGCAAAATCACCTGTTTCTTTTCCCTCGTAGTTAAAACTGTTTCAAGACTATTTAGCAATGTGCCTACAGACGGTGAAGAAGAGGTTGGACTTGAAGCTGATCGTGACGTCAGCGACCCTGGATGCGGTCAAGTTCTCGCAGTATTTCTTCGAGGCGCCCATCTTCACGATCCCCGGCAGGACGTTTCCGGTCGAGGTGCTCTACACCAAGGAGCCGGAGACGGACTACCTGGACGCCTCCCTCATCACCGTCATGCAGATACACTTGACGGAACCGCCAGGTAGCACACCGCTCCCTTGCACCCAATTTTTAAATGCAAAGCTTTAATTAGTTGTTTTAGTGAGGGCATCCGATTTTCCTCCCTCAGTTTTGGTCGCATTTCTTTCAAATTTAACACAATTGTTCCCCAGGTAATCCTTTCTTAAAAAAAAAAAACTTTTTTGGCGATCCGCCAGAAATGGGCCTAATACCTGGATTTGAAAAATTATAGAAAGGCAGGTTTTTAAAATGGTTCTTCACCGGCCTAAATGTTAAAAATAATATCTAGATGAATCCATTTTACACTGTTTACCCGCTGTTACCCCAGGCGACATACTGCTGTTCTTGACGGGTCAGGAGGAGATCGATACATCGTGCGAGATTCTGTACGAGCGCATCAAAGCCATGGGCTCCGACGTGCCCGAGCTCATCATCCTGCCCGTCTACTCCGCGCTACCCAGTGAGATGCAGACGAGAATTTTTGAGCCCGCCCCGCCGGGATCCAGAAAGGTGAGTGGCGAGTAGGAGACAATGGTCAGGGGCAGTTTTAATGGACAGCAGCGTTCCTTGTGTTAGTTTATGGTCAAATATGTTGGAAGAAGACGGTACAATGGAATCACGATTTCACATCTGAAGTCATATTGGTGAGGCAATCAAGTTTAAGTACCCAATATTCTCAAGATTTAGACGTGTAAAATGGCACACAGAAAAATGTGTGTCTCCAGCACACGTCTGATGTGTAGTATATTTAAGGACAGTAATATTTAATGGTTTTTGTTATTTGGTGAGCTTTCATCGTGCATTCTGTTGATGTCACGTGTAGGTCGTGATCGCCACAAACATTGCGGAGACGTCACTGACGATTGATGGCATTTACTACGTGGTGGACCCAGGCTTTGTGAAACAAAAAGTGTACAACTCGAAAACCGGTATGGACCAGTTATTGGTCACACCTATATCGCAAGCTCAGGCAAAGCAAAGGGCTGGCAGGGCCGGGCGCACGGGTCCGGGCAAAACCTATAGGCTGTACACGGAGCGGGCTTACAGGCAAGTGCGCATGCCTGGCTTTTTTATAGAAGCGCTTTTGACTAACGTACTTATGGCGGAAATATTCTTAATTTTTTAGAAATATTATATCAAGAGTTCATGCTTCAACTTCATGACAGACTTTCAACAGCGGTTTAAACAGGGAATGCTTGGAACTACATTTCCATTGAATATTAAAAGTACCAAGAGTATCTGTGTACTGAATCATATACTACAATATTCACAGGGATGAGATGTTGTCGACGAATGTGCCTGAAATCCAGCGAACTAACTTGGCCAGTACTGTGCTGTCTCTCAAGGCCATGGGGATCAATGACCTGCTGGCGTTTGATTTCATGGACCCCCCGCCCATGCAGACCCTCATCTCGGCCATGGAGCAGCTGCACGCCCTAAGTGCGTTAGATGACGAGGGATTGTTGACCCGCCTGGGACGCAGGGCAAGTCAACAGTTTATATTCGAGAGTAACTTGTACATAGTGAAATATCTGGCAGAACTACTGTTTTTTTTGTGGAAAAATACTAATACATGTTCTTTCGTCATCGATTCCACAAAAAAGTTGTCAGTGTTTTTCAAAGAGCATGAATTGTTTGGTGAATTCTGTTATAAAGTAACATTTACAGTATTGTGTTGACGTTTGTTGACCATGGGGCGTAATGTTGACAGATGGCCGAGTTTCCGCTGGAACCCATGCTGTCTAAGATGTTGATCATGTCGGTGCACCTGGGCTGCTCTGACGAGGTGTTGACCATTGTCTCCATGCTTTCTGTACAGAACGTTTTCTACCGGCCAAAAGTGAGTATTTGACACTTTCGTTTTTCGGATGGTGCTTGCTAAACATTTACTGCGTGTCAGCTGTTCTAGAAAAGGTTTTGACACAAGATAAAAAAAAAGACAGGATTGTTATATCATTAGTAAATGCAGGTAATAACGAAAGTAGCGGGTCTTGGTAAATTTTTATCCATCAGAGATTCTGTGTAATGTTGTATTTGTGATGTCTTTTTATCCTGGGCCTCGGCTGGACAATTAAATTGTAAAAAAATAATAACGAATGCTTTCCTAATGCCCCAATTGCGCACAGGGACTGTGAGTTTTCTTAGGAAGTTTCTTCCAATGTAGACAGACAGACACTGCTTCTCAAAGGTGGTGCTTTCTGGATTCGTCTAACAATAGCAACGTAATCTGATAATCCTCAGAAATAATATTCCAGTCCCAAAAAAAAAAAAGAAAAAAATCGTTTTTCTTCATTCATCCAGTTTAGTTTGGAATTTTCAAATTTAAGTCCGTGTGGGAAAACACCGTACTTACTAGCTGGTAAAATATTGCACCATGATTCCATCTGTCATTGTAGGACAAACAAGCCATTGCTGATCAGAAAAAGGCCAAATTCCACCAGCCTGAGGGTGATCACGTGACCTTGTTAGCCGTCTATAATTCGTGGAAAAATAACAAGTTCTCAAACGCCTGGTGCTACGAAAATTTCGTGCAAATCCGTACACTCAAGCGAGCACAAGATGTCCGGAAACAGATGTTAGGGATAATGGACAGGTGAGTGGTGTGAACAGCATCAATACACAATGTAACACTTACCTCCGTAAACCCTCCGTGCTTAGTGCACAACTCCAGATTAGTGAAAATTATTTTCTTCGAATTTCCAATTTGCTTTATAAAATTCATCATTCTTTAGTGATCGTGCCTGTATGCGGAACATTTAGGTCGGTCCGTGTTCATTATAAAGACGTTTTATTGTCCTCGAAAAAGTAGCCGACGAAGTGTCAAAACCAGGGAGAAAAAAAATACGTTAAGTTTTCGACGGAAACAGTAAACGTTGCGAAGTTTTGTTAGCCCAGCTTACGTTACACGTTCCTATCGGTCTGCGGATGGCGTCCGTTAGTTAGTTAGTTAGTTAGTTAGTTCGCTGTAAACTTTGTTTCAAAATGCATCTCTTCCTACATTTTTGACCCGATGTCATTTATTTTTGGTATGAGGCACCCCTAAAGGGTCGTGCATACGGCTTGTGCTTTTTTAGTCGATCGGACAATTTTTGTATTTTTGGGGATTTTTTTAAGCAAAAATTTTGAAAAAAATGCATCTACTCCTACAATTTTGATTCGATGTCATTTATTTTTGGTGTGAGGATTTCCCAAGCGGTCGTGCATACGGCTTGTGCTTTTTTAGTCGATCGGGTGATTTTTGAATTTTTGGGGATTTTTTGAAGAAATTTTAAAATGTATCTCCTCTTACATTTTTGACCCGATGTCATTTATTTTTGGTATGAGGCACCCCTAAAGGGTCGTGCATACGGCTTATGCTTTTTTAGTTTATATTTTTGGGGAATTTTTTAAGCAAAAATTTCGAAAATAATTCAAAATGCATCTACCCCTACAATTTTGATTCGATGTCATTTATTTTTGGTGTGAGTGCATACGGCTTGTGCTTTTTAGTCGATCGGGCAATTTTTGTATTTTTAGGGAGTTTTTGAAGAAAAAACTTCAAAATGCATTTCCCGCTACAGTTTTGAACCTTTTTTTTTTTTTTTTTTTTTTTTGGGGGGGGGGGGGGGTTTGAGGCATCCCTAAGGGGTTGAGAATACGACATTTATTTTTGGTGTGAGTGCATACGGCTTGTGCTTTTTAGTCCATCGGGCAATTTTTGTATTTTTAGGGAGTTTTTGAAGAGAAAAACTTCAAAATGCAATCATCCCCTACAGTTTTGAACTTTTTTTTTGGGGGGGGGGGGGGTTTGAGGCATCCCTAAGGGGTTGAGAATACGACTTGCGCTTTTTAGTCAATCCGACAATTTCTGTATTTTTTGGGAATTTTTGAAGAAAAACTTCAAAATGCATTTCCTCCTACAGTTTTTATCCGATTTCATTTATTTTTGCTATGAGGCATCCTTAGGTAGGTCTCGCAGACGGCTTGTGCTATTTGACTCGACTTGGGAATTTTTGATTTCAGGGGGAATTTTTGATGAAAATACCTCAAAATGCATTTTCTCCGGCAGTTTTGATCAAACATCATTTATTTTGGGGCTGAGGCATGCTTAGGGTGTCGTGAATATGGCCTGTCTTTTTCAGTCGATGAGAGAATTTTTGAAGAAAAAAATTCAAAATGCATTTCCTCCTACAGTTTTTATCAGATTTCATTTATTTTCGATATGAGCCGTCTCTAGGGGGTCATGCATAGGGCTTGTGCTTTTTGAGTGAATTGGAAAACTTTTGAATTTTTTTTTGAAAAAAAAAAAATTAAATGAATTTCCTCCTCCAGCACATAAACGCACGCAAGTTAAATAAACTTGCGCAGTAGTCAGATTTAACAACCTCACATCGACGCAAGTTAAAGAAACATTCGCAGTAGTCCAAATTAAGTACTCCGCATCGATGCAAGTAAAATAAACATGCGCATTGGTCCGAAATGTGAACTGCGCATCGACGGAAGATAAATAAAGATGCAAACTGGTCCAAAATAAGCACCGCGCATCAACGCAGGTTAAATAAACATGCGCACTGGTCCGAAAAAAAAGAACTTCGCTTCGACGTAAGTTGAAAAGACATGCGCAGTGGTCTGAAATGCGAACCGCGCATCAACGCAGCCTAAACAAACATGCGCACTTGTCCGAAAAAAGAACCACGCATCGACGCAAGTTGAATAGACATGCGCAGTGGTCTGAAATGAGAACCGCGCATCAACGCAAGTTGAATAAACATGCGCAGTGGTCCGAAGAAAGAACCATGAATCGACGCAAGTTGAATAGACATAAGAGTCGGGCATCGACGGGACTTAAATAAACATGCGTTCTGGTCGGAAACGCAAATCGCGCGTCAACGCAAGTTACATGAACCTGCTCACTTGTCCCAAAATGCGAACTGCGCATCAACGCAGCCTCAAGAAACAGGTACACTGGTTCGAAATGCGAACCGGATATCAACGCAAATTAAATAAACATGCACACTGGTCCGAATTGCGAACCGCACATAAGCGTAAGTTAAATAAACATTTGCACCGGTCCAAAATAAGTACCGATCATCAACACAAGTTAAATAAATATGCGCAATGGTCCAAAATGCGAACCACGCATCAACACAAGTTAAAAAAACATGCGCGCTGGTCCGAAATGCGAAACGCACATCAACACAAACTAAATAAGCAAGCACACTGGACCAAAATATACACCGCGCATCAACGCAAGTTAAATAAACATGCGCACTATGTCGAAATGCGAACTGCCCATTAACGCAACTTAAATAACATGCGCACTATTCAAAATAAGAACTGCGCATCAACGCAAATTAAATAAACATGCGCACTGGTCCAGAATAAGAACCGCGCATCAACTCAAGTTTAAGAAATATGCGCATTGGCCTGCAATAAGAACCGCGCATAGACACACGTTAAATAAACATACGCAGTGGTTTGAAATGCGAACCACGCGCCAACGTAAGTTAAATAAACATCTGCACTGGTCTAAAATAAGCACCGGCCATCAACGCAAGTTAAAAAAACATGCGCACTTCTCCGAAATTCGAACTGCGCATCAACGCAAGTTAAATAGACATGCGCAGTAGTTCGAAATGCGAACCACGCTCCAACGCAAGTTAAATAAACATTTGCACTGGTCCAAAATAAGCACCTTGCATCAACGCAAGTTAAATAAACATGCGCACTGGTCCGAAATTCGAACCGCGCATTAACGCAAGTTAAATAAACATGCAAACTGGTCCGAAATGCGAACCGCACAGCAACACAAGCTAAATAAGCAAGCACACTGGACCAAAATAAGCACCTTGCATCAACGAACCGCGTATCAAGGCAACCTAAGAAAACTTGGGCTGTCCGAAATAAGTACCGCTCATCAACGCAAGTAAAATAAACATGCGCATTGGTATGGAATAAGAACCGCACATCAACACAAGGTAAATAAACATGCGCACTGATCCGAAATAAGAACCGCACATCAACAAAAGGTAAATAAACATGCGCACTGATCCGAAATAAGAACCGCACATCAACACAATGTAAATAAAGATGCGCATTGATCCGAAATAAGAACCGCACATCAACACAAGGTAAATAAACGTGCGCACTGATCCGAAATAAGAACCGCACATCCACAAAAGGTAAAAAAAAAACATGGGCCCTCGTCAGAAATGCGAACCGCACATCAACGGAAGTTAAATAAACATGTGTACTGTTCCAAAATGGGAACCGCGCATCTACGCAAAATTAAATAAACATGCGCACTTGTCTGAATAAGAACCGCGCATCAAGGCAAGTTACATAAATATGCGCACTGGTCCGAAATGCGAGCGTTGTTTGAAGGTATCTATGGCAGACTATCCTGTCTACCAGAGATACAAAAAATCTGTTTCCCATTTTTCTGGGAAAGAAATCTTTGTATGCATTTATCGATCTATGTTCTGGTCCGCTGCTAGAGGTGTGACGGTTCACCTCCGGCTCGGTTCGATTCGGTTCGGTTCGGTTTATCAAAAATCCTCGGTTCGGTTCGGTTTTTTTCGGTTCGGTTCAGCAAAACCAATCGGTAGTTTTCTTTTCAAATATATATATATATATATATATATATATATATATATGCGTGTTTATTTTTTTTTTTATTTATTTATAATTGCCTGCACTTAATCCGATATTTCTTTTTACGGTAGAACAGACATAATCTAACATATAACGGTAATGTTTTATATTTATTAACTCAAAACTTACTTACACAAGAATTTACATTTTTATTGACTGACAGACTCACATGTAGCCATAATAAACGTATATGGAATTCGTCATAGGTTCCAAAAACAAGTGTGTGAAATATTTGTTGATTTGTCCGATGTGATATATATATATATATATGTCACAGTTAATGAGCGAAACCCGCCATTTCACGAAATGGCAAATCATTTTAACCATTTCGTGAAATGCCTGAAATCATTTGCCGTTTCATGAAATGACTAAAATTTTTAGCCATTTCGTGAAATGGCTAAAATTTCCGCTTTGCCATTTCATGAAATGGCAAACCAGACTTTGAAAATAAAAAAAAAGAATAATTTGAACTTTTTATTTGCAAATTTTGACACCATCACCAAACAAATACCAGTGTAACATACAGTAACAACCTTTTTCATACCTTTTGTATTTCTGCGATAATCTTACCGGTTTTTAGTTACAAATTCGAATAGTTACACATTTCAGCGAATCGTTATCAGAACAAAATGATCTAAAAGTTTAACTTTTGTACATTTGGACTCAATGGTGGAGGCTCGGACGATTGTGACACGTCGTTAACAGGAGCATCTGAGCTACTGGCTGCGATGGACAAGTCACTGGCGGTCATATCTGAGTGAGTGGTGGCAATATCCAAGTTACTAGTTGCAACCACTGGTTTGTCTTGGTGTACGATTTCCTGGCTTTGTTCATCCATACCCGCCCCCCCCCCCCCCAATTCATTTTTATTTTTCTTTTTTTTTTCTTTTCTTTATATTTTTCCTTTTTTTTTTTAAAAATTATTGCCCTTCTATCTTCTAATTGGAGGCCGTGTAATAATCCTTTCAACATTGTCGCAATTGCAATTTACATGCCTTTTCTATTTCAACTGAATGTAGGAATTTGTCCTATCATCTTGTAATTGCACTTTTTAATTGTGTTGCTTTGCCTTTCATATACTCAGTTGCAATTACACAACCAGTAACTGGAGTGTTTGATCATTATAATTGCAATCCTAGAGCAGTGTTGTTCATCCGGAGTGCAATGCAAGGCTAAGGAAACCGAGGAAACACCCGAACAGATCACTTCGCATTTTGCATTTTTGATTTTAAGGTGTTTTACAAAAAAAAAAAAAAAAAAAGAGAGAAAAAGAAAGAAATGACAGATACCTGGTTGTTTTATTTTTGTTTTTGCATTCAAAATAAAATAAAAATAGAAATTAGTTGGGGGCGAATGGTCCTCGGGGGGGGGGGGGGGAATTGTGCTATGGGGGAATTGTTCGGGGGGGGGGGGATTGTCCTAGACCCCAGGTTTAATTGGAGAGCTCTTGAGCCTGTTTTAGTTAATGATTAAAAGGGAACAAAAGTATTTTGTATATGATTAATATCTGGGTAATATGTGGTTAAAAGGAGTTCAAAGACCCCTTGATATAATAAATAAAAGACCACCAAAACTGTTTCACAGATTGCCTGATTGTATTTGCCATATTGTGTAATGAAGCCTTGCAATTTTCAGCCATTTCACGAAATGGCTAAAATGTTTTGCCCTTTCATGAAACGGCAAAAGATTTCAGGCATTTCACGAAACGGCTAAAATGATTTGCCATTTCGTGAAATGGCGGATTTCACTCATGGACTGTAACATATATATATATAATAAGACTAAACTATACTAAGGGAACTAAAATAACATTACCAAATTAATGCATTATCTTGTTATAAATAGTAAAAAAAAAAAACCGAACCGAAACCGTGATTGGGCTTTTCGGTTTTCGTTTCGAACCGAACCGAAGCCTTTTCTCGGTTCTCGGTTTTCGGTACGAACCGTCACCCCTCTATCCGCTGCTAAATTAATTATTGGGCTAGCTCTTTGCCGTCTCATCTTTCGAAGCCCAATTTTTCAGGAAAATTCCCTTGCTCATGCACGCTGGAATTGGTTTTATTGCTTTTCGTAAGCTGGGACTTTGTCCTTGGACAAACTTGTTTTAACTATCGTTAGGATTTGCAGTGACGATTTATGACATCTTTATAATGTAGTTTTGAGCGGCACAAAGAGTGAGATTCTGCGTATTTGGGGGGGGGGGGGGGAGGAGAGGAGATGGAAAGTGTCGCATTTTGCTTGCAATTTAAACGATGTGACTGCATACAAGCTTATGTAAAAACTATTTTCGTAAAATGCACAGCACAGCTGCCTCCCATAAGCGTATCTGAAAATCAGGAAACCAAAGACCTCTCCCCCCCTTCCTGTTTATAACACCTTCGTTTCCGTGTACTACAGACACAAGCTGGACGTGGTGTCGTGCGGCAAGAACACTGGCAAGGTACAGAAAGCCATCCTCAGTGGCTTCTTCCGTAACGCGGCCAAGAAGGACCCACAGGAGGGCTACCGCACACTCGTCGACTCGCAGGTGGTCTACATACACCCCTCCAGCTCGCTCTTCAACAGGCAACCAGACTGGTAAGCCACTGCCTAAGTTAAAATTTAAAATTTTCTTTGCTTGTCCACTGAAGGCTACTTTAAAATTTTAATGCAGTTTTTTTTTTAAATCAAACGTGAAACCTGTGCAATGCTGTCAAATTTAGCGCTGAAAAGTGACAATCAAGGAACTGTTGCTTAGGCTGGTCTGTGTGCAGCTGTTTTCCTGTTCGTAGCCTGTCCGTTCGTTATTTGCGAGCTGAGACCGTGTCTTGTCTAATATGAAGGTTTTTTTTATCCTTTTGTGTCTCCGTGTGTTTGTTAACTTACGATATTTTCATTGTTTTAGGGTGGTTTATCACGAACTGGTTTTAACAACGAAAGAATATATGCGAGAAGTGACAGCGATTGACCCTAAATGGCTCGTCGAATTTGCGCCGAAATTCTTCAAATTTAACGACCCCACCAGGCTGAGCAAAGCGAAGAAATCGCAAAAGATTGAACCACTGTATAATAAATATGAAGAACCGAATGCTTGGAGAATTTCTCGCGCGTTTAGAAAGTTCCACGTCAAAGTTACATTTTAATTATTACACATGGATAATTTTTTTTGATTTTAGTCCGATGGACCGTTACGCATGTCGCAGTGAAATGTTTCGAATTTGAATAAAAAATGAGTGGGCTGTTCCAGAAAGTATTACGTCACTTAGCCTGCATGGCCTTTGAGGACTCCAGCTGTCCGTGAACACGGGTTTCTGGATAAGCCCTGTGTGTTTGTGTCCTTGCTCTGTGGTTATTAAGAGGGGTTATGGTCAAATCGCCCAAAATACAAATCGCCCAAAAATGGTCAAATCGCCCAAAGTACAAATCGCCCAAAAATGGTCAAATCGCCCAAAATGGTCAAATCCCCCAAAATAAAATTGGACAAATCGCCCAGAAATGGTCAAATCTCCCAAAATAAAATTGGTCAATTCGCTCAGAAATGGTGGATTGCATCCACAATTTCAAACATTAAATAAAGGGATAAAAAGGCCTTTCAACTTCTTAATTGAATTTATAAATGGGTTTATCAAATTCTCAATTGCATTTATGAACGGTGGCCTCTTTCTACAGTGACTATTGAAAAAACAATGTGGCCCACAATTTCAAACATTAAATAACAGGATAACCGAGACTTTATTACATTTATAAAAAAAAAAATCATGGGCCTCTCAAATTCTCAATTGCAATAATAAATGCAATTCTTTTCTTTGCATCAAACAGTTCTTTGATGTGCTAATCACATAAATTGAACCGTTAAGTAGTTGCAATTGTTAAATAATTGTAATATGAATAACTACTAATCCAAACATACTCCGTGGTAGTACTCGGATTGGAAACAGTTGCACTCTGGAGTTCTTACCACGTAGTTGTTATATCGATGAGAGTTTTACTGATGTATCAAACTTATAAAGACTCATCTTTTGTTTCTGTGTTTAAAATAGCGATTAGTAACTGGTAGCATCTTAGCTTTGTTTCTGTATTTGCAATATCGGGGGGAGTTTTTCTCATGCCATGAGTTGCATCGTGAATATCTTGTCTGAAAAGGTGAAAGTAATGAGAATAAAATACTAAAACTTTAGTCGAAACATGTGTTTAGTACAAAACAAAGTTGAAACCCATGAAAGTCCATTAACTTTCTAGCCGATTCGACATCAAAAGTTCGGGCGATTTGGTCAAGAAGTATGGGCGATTTGACCAGAAATGTTTTGGGCGATTTGGCATAGTGGTTTGGGCGATTTGACCAAAATTTTGGGCGATTAGTATTTTGGGCGATTTGACCAGCTCCCATTAAGAGCCATCCAAGTTATTATTCTTGTGATATGCGATAATGTACATATAAACATTCTACAGCAGAACTGTACATTTTGACAAAAGTAATGTTTGTAAAGTGTAAACATGCTGTACATTGCGGATTCTTATTAAAGTGTTTATTAAATTCTGTGGACATGACAGCTTATGTGAGCTACATTTGTGGAGTGTGTTTATAAATGCGAGTGAAGGAGTGAATTTTTTCTCACGAATTTTCATAAAATAAATAAATTTCTAAGTCCCCAAGCAATGTAACTACTCAGTTACTGATTAGATCTAATTTCAATGATTGCTAGCAGTTAATATGTGCACATAAATCCTTATGTGACGCCCCTCCCCTGTTTCTTGGTCTACGCAGTCAGATTGGCTTACGTTAACCCAACAGAGAATCCGGCTTGTTTTCTGGGCCTCAAACTACTCTGTGTCTTAGCTGGTTGAAATCAACAAACTCGAGAAATCGTGTCTGATATTTTGAGTTGAAAGCAAAAATGCTGAATACATTATGCAAGATATGAAAAGATAAAAGACTAGAAAATAAGTCATAACTCCAGAGTTAGTAAGTGTAAAGAATCTGTCTGTACAGTAACTCTACTCCTTTGTTTTTACACGTTGTACAATTTTAATTTTGTGTTTGACGAGATTGTTATCCTGTAGCGTATGTATTTAGACCGGAGAAAATTCAAGAACATGAATCGGGTACCCTTTCCAGATTTTTTGTAGACCTTGCCGTTCAGAGGACATTCGCATGGAGCATCAGGATAGACCTTCGTGTTTGTTCGTGGGGTGGGGGGGGGGGTGGGTGGGTAGGGGCGATGGTGGTTTACTACGTCTGTTTGCTATCGTGGAATCTGTAGTATTAAATGTGATGACTCAGTTTCCTAACGGTTCTATTCACAAGCATAAGTGAGCGTTAATTAAAAGAAAAGTCTAATATTTTCTAGTTTTATTTCCTTTGCCGTCACACACTCCAGTACAAACTATCGGTGAAACTTCATTGGAGAAACAGTATGGTTGATCAAAATTTTGTGCATAAATTTATAAAACTGGCACAGCCCACAAACCGAGCGTCCTTGGAAGCCATGAAAACTTTTGTTAATTCAAGGGCATTGAACTATTGGCAAAATTAGAAATAACGGAGCCTCTATCAGCATGTATAAGAACCATGTAAACTAACGGGTCATAACGATCGTCGGAGTCTGTCCTCCCTACCACCGCCCCCTCCCCCTTTTACCCCGGTCAAGGACGAGTCCAATGACGACACAACGTTGCGATTCGCTTTTTGCTTGTCATCTGAACAGCTTCCGGTATTTATCCCACACAACTTACTCAATGGTTAGTGCATCATAAACATTCTTTACCACGCTCCATACATTTTGCAAGAAACAGTTTCCACTAACCACAAATAGCATTCACTCGTTTCTTTAAACTTGCTTTTTTTCTCTCACAAACCCCAGCGGATCCGTGGGATGAACAGCTGTGCGATGTTGACACCTCAAGCCGCGCCGGCACCCTCCCCTGGCTTGGGGGGTCATTTCAGGATGTCTATTTTCTTGACTTTTATATGAGCTTTCGCCACTTGGTCCGACCAGTCTTTCCCTAATGGACACCTGCCATCAAGAACGTTATAATGCCCTGTTTTCACATTTCTTCACAGTTTTCAATCATTCATTTTAAAGTGTCGTAAAAAGGACGGCGCTTGCGGAAGAAAAATCGAAGAGCAAAAGAACCGATTGATGTGAAGCGATCGAATGTGAAAATTATTTAATGGGGCATCCATAAAGTACGCAAGGGGGGGGGGGGTGGTTGTCAGACCCTGTTCGTACACTAATGTTATAACCCATGGATGATGTCATAAATTTTGCCCATAGTGCAGGAGTGATTTACGCGCGTACAAGTAACTCCATGAACGCCGTGAATTATAGACAGTTGAAAACCTGGAGTATTGGGGTGAAAATGAAACAAGATGATGGTGCCTGACCTTTTCTCAAGTGTGACGTCATCTATGCTCTCTGCAATTCCTACGCCTTTTCTTAATTTTTCGACGCCATTCCTGTCAGAAAATATGTACGTGTTAGATTTTTAGGTTGTATTTGGAAAACAAGAAGCAAACTGCTGAGAGAGAGAAAAGTTCTTGCATTACATGCGAAGAAAAGACCTAAGTTAAAACAACTTGAAAATATGCCAGTGTAGATAAAAATACAAGTGCAAATTTTATAACTTATTTTATTTAATTATTAATGTATCGACAACATGTTGAAACAAAATTTAATGGAAATCTTGCATGAAAACACTGCTTTTTTGTTTTTTGTTTTGTTTTTTATTTTTGAAGGCTACTTAACAAATCCGAAGACTCGATCCTTTAATTGTTTCGATTTGATCCTTAAATTCTTTTGAGCACTGTATCCCGCCTCCCACTCACAAGGAAACCCCACGGACTTGGATGCTCACCAAGCGATCATAACGCCGTTATCAGTGCAAAGCTTAGGCGGAGGACAAACCAATCTGCAGTCGTATTTCTGGCAAACCTTTGTCAAACAATCCCGGAAAAACTGATTGCTGGCGACTCCACCAGACACAACCTGCCAACAGGGAAACACAACATTGCACTCAACCTGGAAAATCAACACAGCCCTATTATTCAAAGA